>CM062090.1:15222457-15239583 GCA_031163375.1 Conogethes punctiferalis | reverse complement strand
GCGTTCCTGTTATTGGTATAGGGCGCAGGACAAGTAAAATAAAAAGCATGTTAGTTTTAGATGAGTCAGTTTGTATTGATGTACCTAAACCAAGTTATTGACGTATCAATGACAGATAGATTAAAAGAATAAACGATTTATGAAGAAGGTAGAACTGGATTTTTGTAATATGCCAACACCTGTTTACGATCCTTCCTCTGCTCCTTTTCACTTTTCCAAAAATTACGTAGATACGTTCATTACTTCATCGCCTATTTTACCCCTCTGGGTATAATTTGTGAAAAACACTTTTACAGTTTTCATTCGTATTATAAATAGAATGTCTGTCTTTATTTCAAGTTCAATAATGAAAAACTCGTGAATACACAATTCACCGTCCACACAAAAAGGGAGAAACTTTTGGTGTGGATCTAAAAATCCTTTCTTGCCTTGCTTCAGAATCCTCAGGTAACAGATTCAAGTCATTCCTGGATATCCTTCTGGAGCTGAGCGAGGGTGAGAGCGAGGGTTTCCTGACGCCGCAGCAGATCAAGGCCGAGGTGGACACCATCGTGCTGGGCGGGCAGGAGACGGTCGCCTCCACGCTGTTCTTCATCATGCTCATGATGGGCTCCCACGCTGACGTCCAGGAGAAGATGTATGCAGAGTGAGTTGATATTCCATAACATACACAGGGATGTAAGGAGCGACCCATAATCTTTTCGTGACAAACCTCCCTCACTTAGGCTCGGTGGCTCATTTGGTAGTGACCTCTGCCCTCTGAGCCAAGGGTCGTGGGTTCGATACCCGCACAGTACAAAAATTTGTGTTCATGAACATGTTTGTTTGTATTGGTGTTTTCTATGTATTATATGTATTTATTTACAAAAAAAATGTATCTACTTAAATAAGTTTATCAGTTGTCTAGTACCCATAGTACAAGCTTCGGCTTAGTTTGGGGCTAGGTGGCGCTGTGTGGCCCAGCGTGGCATGTCTTGGGTTATTTATTTTTATTTTTTATTTTTTTATTTTACTTGATCGATTTAAGGTGTAGCTAAATATGACAGGCCGATAACGGGTAGCAGTGTCGCTACGCGTACGCCCTGCTACCCCTGCGACCGCTAACCTGCTTGCCCAGGGTGGAGATTAAGGGAAAATGCTCCAGATGTTTGCCCAAAGTGGCTAACTACTGGAGAGTATATGTCCAGCAGTGGAGTGTGATAGGCTGATGATCCATCTAACCTCAGAAAAAGACACTAACTCAGAATAAGTATTTGTTCAAAGTGTAAGTAGCAACAAATAGAAAACAATAGATGCTTGAGATAAGTATTTATACATTAAGAAATTAATGATAATAACTACATAAATTAAAATAAAGTAGTTACTTAGTTACTCGTAGTCTGATCGGACCGTTATCCGCATCGAGGTCTGTGAGCCTATTTTCCTATTTCCCTAAATATCAAAGTAAATAATGAATGTCCTTACAGGATTAAAGAAATATTTGGCGACAGTAGAAGAGCAGTGCAGAAAGAAGACTTGAGCCGCATGACGTACTGCGAAGCCGTCATCTACGAGACTTTGAGGCTGTACCCTCCTGCACCCACCGTAGTAAGATATGCCGACAAGGACTTAAAATTGAGTAAGGAGTATTTCCGTGGCCCATATAATAGCTGGTGGTGGTCTGATCAAATTGTTACATTTTGTAAGGGCAGATATCTAGGTAGACAGGTTTTAACTTGAATTCAGCCGATAAAATATATTCTATGTGATAAAACTTATACCAAAGTTCTTGGAGGTTTCGCACTGGAATGACAATAGAGTAGCGTGCTAGCAGTTCAACCCTGATGCCTTTCTTATGACGCAAGACTAAATCATCGTCGTACAGAGTCTTCAATCACAGTCCCTGCGGTGTTCTTCTTAGATCAAGGCCGTCTTTGTACAAAAGAATTTGGTGCCCTTGGGCATACCAGTGTAAGTAGTGTGTGTATGACATACGTGTGCACATACGCATCTCTCCTCATTTATAAACATAAGGAGTATCCAATAAACGCCCCATTTGATCGTTTATTCATTGATTCGATCGATAAACCTCCATCACTTGTAATGTGTGTATGACATACCTACACACATTGCCTCGCGCATCGGTTATGCGGAACCAACTCTCTGCGTCAGTCTTTCCGAACAGCTACGACATGGGAGCCTTTAAGAAACGAGCGTACTCCTATTTAAAAGGCCGGCAAGTTTCGGGTGTCCATGGGCAGTGTCGACTGCTTACCATCAGGCATCACATTTGCTCGTCTGCCACCTCTTACATAAAAGAAAATTGTGTTTTTAGAAAGTACTTAGAGTAAGTTTCTTCCTAATTTTCGGCAATGCGTTGCCAGATTCTGTCACAGTGCCCAAGGATACGGCGTGTGGCATCAACGTTTGGGGCGCGGGGCGCTCGCGGCGCGCGTGGGGCCCCGACGCCGGGCAGTTCCGGCCCGACCGCTGGCTGCAACCAGACTTTATGCGCACGCGATCCTCGTCGCTCCTGGCCTTCAGTTACGGAAGGAGATCTTGTATAGGTAGGTAAGAGGTTAAAAACATCATCAGCCTCAGCCTCTCGTAGTCCACTGCTGCAGATAGGCCTTTCAAGGCTAAGCGTAGGCTGAGGACCTAGGCAGCACCTGACTTGCGCTTTTGCTGCCCAGATTTTGTAATACACGGAACATCGCATATCTAGACGTGAGACGCAGACGCGCCTATCTGTCCTATATGCCTGCCCTGCCCCGTTCTCCCTTGCCCTGCGTTGTACTGCTCTACCTGCGTCTCGACATAGAGTTTGCCTAATTTTTTGCCACTTTGCTCGATACTGGGCTTCTTGCATCACTTACTTGCCAGGCCTGAGGGCGTCCTACATATTTGCCGAGAAGCTGTATCTACTTTAGAACGAAAGTTCTCAAAGTGGCGAAAAATTAGTGAGACTTTTTGAGAACTTTCGGTGGACATAGGTCCAACAGCTTAGGACATCTAGGCTGACCTTGAATCTTTACTCTATTACAGGCAAAAGATACGCCATGGCTTTAATGAAGACGGTTCTAGCGTACTCCGTGAGGGAGCTCCACTTCTCCTCTCAAGCGGACAAGCTGCGGCTGGCGGTGGACTTGGTGCTCCGCCCCGTGGCCGGCCACCTGATGACCGTACAACTTCGCTAAACGCAGGATAGCGTTTAAGTTTCGGGATAAAAAACGAGTCCCGCTTAACTTAAGGATAACGAGCGGAGTTAAAAATTATACTTTAATTAAAATGTTTGAGCCAGACAATGTGTTTTATAGCGCTCATATTAGGAAAACTTCCAACTGTACATTTTTAGTAAACAAGGCGTGATTGGAGATCACGCCGTACTACATATTGTATGTGATCACCGTACTACACACTAGGATTGTAACGGAGGCGGAGGTGGATGCGAAGGTGAAAGTAGATGTAAATAATAGTGCTTATTTCAAATAATTAACACTTATGTAAACATTTTAAAATTTGTATTAAGATTGGATTAAGATGGTGACGGGTAATTTAATGAAAATAAAGTATGTACCTGAAATGTGACTTATTGTAAGAACCGAATAAATATTATTTGACTTTGATTTAACATTTAATAGAGTTCATCGTCTGCTTAATCAAGCGGTCATTATGACGCGCAAAAAACCTAATAAAACGTTAATAATAAATAAATTAAGTGTCTGTTCGTGTTGCCCAATTAGCGGTTGACATTACTGTAGGACACCCAGGTCGCCTGGCCGCCACCAGTCGGTTGCCAGCGCCTCGTTTGTTGTTCTGCAGGATGCACCACGGGCAGGTGAGGTTGGCTTTTAGCGAAATGATGATAGACCGCTCCCTTACATCCTAAAGCCCCTGAACATGTTTTTTATATGGGGCCCCGCCAAGGCACGGTACGTCTCTGTTCTTATTTGTCAGTGTACGAAAATATATGACGCCAATTCTGAGGCTTGTGACTGCGACAGACGCATTTTCGTAGCTGTTTGAATAATTTTGACCGACTGATTAATTCATTCAAACATTGGAAGGTGTCTGTGGCTCGTCTCATCCGACTTACTAATTCATGTCTTAAGACACTTGAGTAGCGGCTAGGTCATTGCTGTCGACGTGACGGCGAAGGAAAGGTGTACCGTTGATAAAGGTAAGAATTACTCGAATACATGAATATTTTGGAATTATTTGTAAGCAACATGCAAATTATGCTCATCATCAGTGATGTCATAGTCTTTATTATCTACGTACATTAAGTTGTTATCATTAGGTTCGGATAAATAAAGTGACTACGATTTTTCGCGAGATTAATAGGATAATTAATAATATAGGATAATTTTTATTTTTTCTACTCACGTGAGAGTTTTGAATATTATTATGTGCACTTTCTTTAAATGTGTTACAATAATGCACGAAATAAACAAAAGCTAATTTCCTACATTTAAATAGGTGTAAACCTTTGTCTTAACCTTTGTTTTACTTTTCTAACTTTTGCCCGCGCCTAATTAAGTAAGGCTATCTGCAGTAAGCGGGTTTGCATGTATGTTTTGTGTGAGTATCAGTGATATGTGAAATGATAATCTCCTTATAAATTGTAGCCTGTGCCTTTGACCGAAATTTGTCCATTAGATTTCGCGTGATAGATTGAAAAACAACTTTCACTGTTAATATTTGTTCCTACAAACACCCTGCTTTCTAGTCTCGCAACCTTTTTTAGATCTACTAAATACGAATATAGTACATAGTAGGCATTAAAGTATGTATTGACGTAACTTTAGTCAATATATGCGTTTAAAAGTCAAATTTTATTTCGTCGGGAATGCCTTTACGCATTCGCCAGGGCTCTCGAGTCTGTGTGGGGCGCACTCCTATCTAGCGGAGAATACCCACTAAACCCAACGGTGGTTCGCTACGAGCACTCTGTCTGAGGGTCGGGAATAGACGGTATGCCCGGAGGGACTCGACGCAACCCCCTACAGCGCTACCTGCTCCGAAAGCCCGTGCCAAGCGTGGTGGCGATGACTAACGCAAATCCACCAAATGACAATAAAATTGTTTTTTGTTTATAAATACAAAATTGTTTTAAAATTGGACAATAAAATTTTCATTGGCATAATATCCAGCAATCGACGTTTGCAGACTTATGACGATGATAAAGCGTTAAAAACTGCAGCGTACAGATTTTTCTTCTGACTTGGTACCAAAAACTACTTTTTCCGATTGAAACACAATGAAAACTGATATTAAATGTACCCTATGCCCCTGTGGCAGAAATTCGGTCAGTAGAGCATTATCGCTGGAACTTGGCTGACACGCTCTCGCGTGTCTTGATTAGGGATTTAAAGGAGCGACCTATCATCTTTTCGCTCCATGCCACCCTCACCTGGCCGTGGTGCATCCTACCGAACAACAAACGAGGTTCGGGCAACCGACTGGTGGCGGCATCACGATTGAACGCGTAGCTAAAGTAAATACCACAGGCCTATGACGGGCAGCAGCGTCACCGGAGCCAACCGCCACCCAGAGCGTGGCGATTATGGGTAAATTCTCCAGATGTTAGGCCTATGGCCAGCTGTGGACTGGAGGCTGATGATTATGATGATGATGAGCATTATTAGTACTAGTGATTTGTTGTAGATGTACATAAGCGTGTTGTTAGCGGCGGGCGCGTTGGTGTGCGCTTATGCAGCGCTGTGGCTGCGCGGGCGCCGCGCGCGCGCCCTTCTGCGCGGGCTACCGTCCTTGTACAACCTACCCTTCATCGGCAGCACTTACAAGTTCATCGGCGGAGGCGAGCGTAAGTACAACAGTTGACAGACAGGTAGGGAGAGTAAGATCGCTGTATGAAACACCTATTAAATTAATAATACAGTAATAACTTTTTCTTTCTCTAACCTTCGGTCCTATCTGCCAAACTATTCAAGCATATTTAGAAAAGTGTGTTACCTGAATTTAATGGTCTTGAAGAGGAACGGAGGCCACTAAAAATCGAAAGTTTCAGAAAAGAAAAACAAAGTATTTTAATTTTCATAGTTCTAGTCATTTCGTCGCTTCATACGGTGGAAACTTTGCTTAGGGGAAAAAAAAATAAGCGTTTCACTGCTACCATACGAATATCACAATTTGCTATTGCAACTCACTCCCGCGTATACATACAGTTTATTAAACACCATAACGTGCATTTCCAACTGTAATTTATTTAATCTTTATTGCACAAGAGAGTACAAATGGTGAACTTAATGCCATGTGGCATTCTCTATTAGTCAACCATTCGGCGAACCAGAAAACTATAATGATGTAGTGTCGCATATTTGTGTTTTAGAAATATACAAATTAATTGAAGAATATACGGAAGTGTCGGTGGAGAAGAACTTGCCGATTGCACTGTGGATTGGCATCACGCCAGTAATGGGTAAGTTTTGATAAATCTATGATTAGTTTTAATCATTAATATATTATGAAATGAAACAATTGCAAGTTTTAATTTTATTATGGCTATTATTAATAAATTACAATGTAAAATATGTTCTATATCACTTATGTTGAAAAACTAAGCGGGCAGGTGAGGATGGCTTGGAGCAAGGCTCTCACCCTAGGCTAAACATACCCAAATATCGACTATATATCTTAATCTTAAATATATAAAACTCAAAGGTGACTGACTGACTGACTGACTGACATAGTGATCTATCAACCCACAGCCCAAAACACTGGACGAATTGGGCTGAAATTTGGCATGCAGGTTATCTACCTGACGTAGGCATCCGCTAAGAAAGGATTTTGATCAACTCTACCCCCAAGGGGATAAAATAGGGGATGAAACTCTATTCCACGCGGACGAAGTCGCGGGCACAGCTAGTATACAATATTATTTCATGACTTATTTCAGTATTTAGTAATGAGGAGGAGATAAAAATTCTGACCGAAGAATTCATGGAAAAGCCATACTTCTACGGGTTTCTGCGTGATTGGCTGGGCTACGGAATATTTACGGCACCCGGTGAGTCTAAGAACCTAAACAAAATAATTTGGTAATTATTCTTGAAAATAAAATTAAAGTAGCTACAGATTGTTAATTATTACAATCAGAATGAGTACAAATAGTCATACATTTTCAGGTCCGCTATGGAAGCTGAGCAGTAAGAACTTGGCTGGCACACTGACAGGCCCCATAATTGAAAGCTACCAGGGTGTGTTCAATGCGCACGCGCAGCGGTTGGTCGACAACCTGAAGGGGGAGGTGGGGAGGGAGCCGTTTGACGTCATGCACAAGTATATAGCACAAGCGACCTTGGAGATTTTATGTGGTAATTTGCTAGATATTCTTCCCACTTTAACTTTTTTTTTTTGCAGAAATGGGCTCTATTAACGATACCTAATGCCCAGAAAAAAATTGGATAGTGATTGAAAAGTCACCTTGTATACTCGTAATATGTATTTATTTACAAAAAAGTATCTAAGTAAGTTTATTAGTTGTCTAGTGCCCATAGTACAAGCTTCGGTTTAGTTTGGGGCTAGATGGCGATGTGTGCCCCAGCGTGGCATGTCTCGGGTTTTTTTTTTAACTTAATTTCCTATCGTTGCCAGAGACGACGCTAGGCCCCAACGCAGTCTCCGAGAACTTCGACACCGCCACGTACTACGACGCTTTCGCCAAAGCAGCCGAGCTGATAATGCGCCGAGGGCTCAACCCTTTCATGCACCCCGATGTGCTGTTCCGCCTGACGGCTACCCATAGGGAACTGAAGAAAACCATCGCTTATTTGCATGAGGTGTCACGAAATGTAAGTAGTAGCATCGCAATACCCAATTGCATACTAGACCTATAAATATTAAATAATTGCTCCAATCCAAAAGTAAGTGTCTTAAGCAATTGTGTTACAATCAGAACAACGAAGGTACCACAAATATGTACTCAAATACAAATATAAACACCCAGACACGGAACAAACGCAAATGTTCATCACACGAATGTTTGTCCGGGTGGGGGTCGAACCCACGACCCTTAGTTCAGGAGGCAGGAGTCACTACCAATTAAGCCACCGAGCCAGTCAAAACCTATGAAACCTATTTCTAATTATTCTAAAAGATATTTTCTTCTTTGCAGGCTGTAAATAAAAAGATTGAAGAATGGAAACGCAATAAAGATATTGGTGCTGTTGAGAAACGCCTAGGTAAAGATAATCTTATTCATTTATTGCATTATGTGGTTACATACAGATATAAAATGTAAGTACAGACCTCACATAAACCCTGCAAGGGCACAGCAACACACACAGCAAGATATTTCAATATTGGAATCATTTATCCTCCTTTAGCACGGTCCTCCAACAGGGTGGGACGATAACTTGAGAAAGATGGCCGAAAATACATATAGATTACTCAGGATCGGAGTGGTTGGCATTCTCTCGGGCAGGCCTACGTTGAGCTGTGGACGACATGTGCTGAATGATTTAAAATAAAGAAATTGAAAATACTTCTTGGTTCGAACTAAATTGACTAAAATCAGTGGTGGTTTATTTCAAGATTATCACTTAATAATTTCATCTCGACAGAAACATCAAATTCAGGATTTAGGAGCTTTCTGGACATTCTCCTGGAACTACGAGGGGTGGGAGGCTACCTAACCCCTGAACAGATCAAGTCTGAGGTGGATACCGTCATCATAGGTGGACAAGACACGCCTGCTACTGCGATGTCTTTGGCTATGATCATGTTGGGCTCCATCCAGAGGTTCAAGACAAATTGTATGCGGAGTAAGTACCTACTAGTCTATGACAATTCATGTCAGCCTGATGTCGACGTAGCTAAATAGTAAACACCACAGAGGCACAGATACATGACGGCCAGGCAGTGTTACCAACTTCCATAAATATTTGTTCCTAAACTTGTGTCAACCGGTGCGACGAGGTACGCCCTACGATCGCCAGCCCGCCTGCCCTGCGTGGTGATCATGGATAAAGTCTCCAAATATTTGCTCAAGTTGGTAAACAACTGGACATAGGCCATGTCCAGCTGTGGACTGCGATAGGTGATGGTGATCAAGATGATAGATCATCATAGATAGATCTCGAACTAAGGTTTTCGTGTATTGTTTTCAGCAGATGGTGCTTCGAGTCCATTCTCTTTTCCAGCTCATATAACGGTACTTAATCTAACTTGGAACATTAGAATCGTACATGGTTTGGTTTTATATACGATTGGAATAAAACGAGGCCGTCAAATTTTAAACTTACTCGCATTTTAAATGTATCCTCACCAAAATTATAAATGCAAATTAACCGTTCGTCGGTTTTGTTTACAGGCTCAAGCTGTTGAACCCTGTCCAAAGAGATGGTATTTTCGAGTAGTACATAAGATTGTTCTTGACCCCAAAATTAGACTCAAGTACTTACATTATTATTGAATGTGCGGGCCTATCAAACATCAGTAGCTTACATTGTGGCGGCTATGTTTGGTGCTGCTTTTTTTATGTTTACATTGTGAACAATCACTATGTTTGCTGCTTTTTTTATAGCAGCTCGATATAGTGGCTTCCCTACGCCTGATGGAAAGCGAAATAGAAGCCCAAGTCGCTGTGACAACGGGCAAGTAACTGGTTAGTTACCTGTCAGTTGCCACCGCCATGCCGGCCCAACCCTAACCCCCCACGAGCTCCGGAAACCGTACTCACCGGCAGAAACAGGACCCGGTCCTGCGGTATTCCTTAGAGTGGTCCGTCCTTAGGTCCTTATCCGGACGGGCGGCTCAATTCGAGCCAAGATTCAAGTTGAGTGTGTAGTTGTGAACATGCCTCGCCAATTTTCAAAGCGCAAAACTTCTTGGCTCGAATCCTTGATTCGGACACACTTGACCTTTAATACCAAGTACCTACTTACAGTACGAGTATGAGAGTACTTTAATAAACCATGTAACAAATGTTTCATTGCAGGATTAAAGATATATTCGGCGACAGTAAACGTCCGATGGAGAGAGAGGATCTGGCCAAGATGAAGTATTGCGAAGCTGTCATATTGGAAGTGCTGCGCCTGTACCCCCCTGGTCTGCTCATATTCAGACAAGCAGATAAGGAGTTCAAACTGAGTGAGTAAACAGCAAATACTTATATATTGCCTTCCATAAAGGTGTTTGAAAGTTCAGCTGCTACTTTGAAAGACGGCAATTGATTGATTGTTAAAGCATGAACATATTCTTATATTATATAGGACACAGAATGTTATAAGCTTTTCACCTTTCACCCATTGCCATTGGCATTTCAATTGGTAGTGACCCCTGCCTTCTGAACCAAGGGTCGTGGGTTCGATCCCCACCCGGGACAAACATTCGTGTGATGAACACTTGTGTTTGTTCCGTGTCTGGGTGTTTATATTTGTATTTAAGTATTTATTTGTGGTACCTTCGTTGTTCTGATACCCATAACACAAGTGCTTAAGCTACTTACTTTGGGATCGGAGCGATATATGTGATGTTGTCTGATATTTATTTATTTATATTTATATGCTGAATTCTGCATTGATCGTCATCAATCATCATTTGCCTGCCCTGTTCCCATTATCTGGGGTCGGCGCAATATGTTTTCTTCTTCCATTCATCCCTATCACCCGTCATCGTCCCATTCACTCCTTTCTCTGCCATGTCATCATTCACACAGTCCATCCATCTTTTCTTCGGGCGGCCTCGCCCTCTCCACCCATTCACATTCATCTTCATCACGGTCTTGGTCACATGTCTTTCATCTCTCCTCATTACGTGCCCATACCAAGACAGACGGTTTCCTTTCAACTTCTCCGTCACTGGTGCCACTTTCATACTTCCCCTAATGTACTCATTCCTTATTTTATCCATTCTGGTCACTCCACACATCCATCTCAACATTCTCATCTCTGCAACAACACACAACATCGTCATCAATCTGTACATAAAATAAAGTACAAAACCGATTTGAACAGCAATTTTTCTGACTGATGAGTAATTTAGTAATGACCCCTGCGTCATGAATGCGTTCCACACAAGCGTTCGATTCCCATCTGGGACATAACATTCATGAGATAAAAATTTCGAGATCTAGAATATCGCTCGGATGTCTTTCGTCTGACAGAGATCTTTTCGAGCACATTAGTGAACAGCACCGTTGAACCGTGTTTACAGAATCGTGCACAATACCCGAGGGTACAATATGTATCATGAACCTGTTGGGTGCGGGGCGGTCGTGGCGCACGTGGGGCGCCGACGCGGCACACTTTCGCCCCGAGCGCTGGCTGGACCCCGAGTATGCACAGACGCATTTGCCCTCCCTGCTGAGCTTCAGTTATGGACGAAAGTCTTGCTTTGGTGAGAATACACACTCTTTCTTTTTCACACATAATTATGCTGGCTTTCGTAAACTAAGCTAAGAAATACATCTTAATCTGCAAGAATTTTCTTAATGTTAAATGTTACCACTCATATCCAGGACAAGCGTTCATTCGGTTTTATAGTAAAAAAAAGAAAAATGCATGTCGCAGCGGTGAGGATATGTTAAGTGACGAGAATGGAAAAGATAAAGAATAAGTATATTTGGGGAAGTATAAAATTGGCACCATTGAGAGATTTGTTGCCAAGTTGAACAGGAACAGTCTTGGTACCGACATGTGACGAAGATCGTAATGAACATGAATGTGACTGGGTTTGTTGGGGTTAAAGGTCGCTCAAAGGAACAGAGAAAGGAGTAAATGGGGACCATGTCAGTTGATAAGCATGAAGAAGAAAACCTATGGCGCCTATACCAGACAATGGGAGCAGAGCTAAAAAATTCGGTAACTGCTACTTATGCCGTATTATTAAAAAGTGGAATTCTCTGCCAGCACACAGTATGGGATACTTACAGTATGGGATACTTTAAACGAAGCGTGAATAGGCATCTCACGGGCCAGCATGGCTGTGGTAACTGAGTGGAAACCGTTATCAGAGCGATTTGGGCTTCCTTTTAGCTTTCCATCAGGCAAAAGGAAGCCACGACGACGAGCCAATATAAAAAAAACCGGCCAAGTGCGAGTCGGACTCTCGCACGTAGGGTTCCGTACCACTATACAGCTAAATAAATGTTTTTCTTTACGTTTTATTATATTGGAGTTAATTAAATGAAAAAATTAGGTAATTTGATTTATGACGTTTAAAAAAAAACTACTGGCTAGATTTCATTCAAACCAAATTTCGTTAGTAGTTTTCATAGTGATACACATGATATATTTTTTTCAGTTTTATCATGCCCATATTTTAGAAGTTACGGGGGGGGGGGACACTCATTTTACCACTTTGGAAGAGTCTCTCGCGCAAACTATTCAGTTTAGAAAAAAATGATCTTAGTAACCTCAACATCATTTTCAAATACCTATCCATAAATACCCCACACGTATAGGTTTGATGAAAAAAAAATTTTCAGTTTCAGTTCTATGTATGGGGAACCCCAAAAATTTTGGATTTTTTTCTGATTTTATTCTCACATCTTAATGCGGTTCACAGAATACATCTACGTACCAAATTTCAATAATGTAGCTCTTACAGTTTCGGAATAAACTGGCTGTGACATACGGACGGACAGACAGACAGACAGACAGACAGACAGACAGACAGACAGACAGACATGACGAATCTATAAGGGTCCCGTTTTTGCCATTTTGGCTACGGAACCCTAAAAAGAGCAGGCGAATGTTGATTTGATTGGTGAATGTCTGATATATCGTGGCTGTTCCAATGACCATGGTCACTCTGGACAAATTGGAAACGTCAACTTTTTTTTTATAGTGGCTCGACATAATGGCTTCCCTACGCCTGATGGAAAGCGAAAAAGAAGCCCAAGTCGCTGTGTCAACGGGCCAGTAACTGGTCAGTTACCTGTCAGTTGCCACCGCCATGCCGGCCCAACCCTTACCCCCCACGAGATCCGGAAACCCTACGGCAGGAACACGACCCAGAGGTCATTTGCGGTATTCTATAGGGTAGAGGTCCTTCCCCGGACGGGGCGGCTCAATTCGAGCGAAGATTCGCTATGCACTACCTCTCTTAATCGTTTTGAGAATTCAAGTATTTGTTTGCAGGACGAAAGTATGCGTTGGTGTTTATGAAGACCATAATAGCGTACTGCGTGAGGGAGCTCCGGTTCTCGTCGGAGGCCCACAAGCTGCGGCTGTCCATGGAGGCCATGCTCAGGGCTGTGGGCGGCAACCAGATCACCGTACAAGCTCGCTGACCTGAAGGTCTAGTTCTCAAGTTAACCCTTAACCGTGTTTGATCTTCGGAATATTTCCTTGGTGGACTCTACCATAGTAATATAGATCAAAATTATAGGAATAGTTCTTTGGTTTTGGATTCTATCCAAATAAATAAAAGTCAAATGTGGATCTATTCGTGTTTTATCTGTTGAAGGGTTGAGAAGACTAGGTTTTGGTTATTAGTGCTGAATATTGTTTCTGGATTACATTTTTTTTTATTATGGGATTCATTCAAATAAATAGCGTACGAGCGTACTCCTATTTAAAAGGCCGGCAGCGACTCCAGAACTCGATTTGAGTTGCGGGTGTCCATGGGCGGTGTCGCTGTTTACCATTTGGCATCACATTTGCTCGTCTGCCGCCTCCTACATAAATTTTTTTATTGTAATAATACATTTTACGTCTATAAATAATAATAAATTAAATAATATGAGTAAAATCCTACAAATGTGTTTTTTTTTGCTTTCGCAAGCAACATTTATCAACCAAAAGAAAATATTACGGCGTCATGCGTCATTTATTCTTAAATCAAAATAGGTATTATTGGTTTAGTCACAAGATTAAAAGAATAAGACGATGATTAAATTATGATCGATGTACTTTTTATTTTATTTATCACGTGCACACATAATAAACACGACTATCAAGATTGAGTACAATGATGTAGAATTGTAGGATGAATAATGAAGTCTATGATTGTGGACATATAGTTGAAAATTGTTTGGGGTAAGGCAGATTGATGTGGGACCGGTGAACAGGCCAATGCCATTCTGACCTTTGAAAAAGTAAGAAGATACTTATATTATTTTCATTCTATTAATAGCTGCTATAAACATTAGCATGTGCGTCGATACAATAATGTTTACTTGAGGAAATACAAAGGTACTTATAGCGAGTTCTTGTCTTGTCGAGGTTATTATTTTATATTGCTCTCTCTCTCTCTCTTCAGCCCGTCTCGACCCTTAGGGTTTAGGCCTCCTTCAAATGTTTCCACTCATCTCTGTTCTGGGCCACCTGCAGCCATTTATGTCCTGCCGTCTTTATTGCACTAATACTTATTTATTTTTTTGTTTTAAGGAGGCTCGGTTAAATAAAGGTTGGGAAACTCTGCTTTAAGTTTAACGTCAGGGACGATCGGGAAAATTATGCTTTGGAATAACCCCTACAACCCTCTGTGCAGTGCTACCAAAATCAGTAAAAGTCAATATTATTGACTTTTATTGACTGGCTCGGTGGCTCAATTGGTAGTGACATCTGCCTTCTGAGCCAAGGGGCGCGGGTTCGATCCCCGCACATTACAAACATTTGTGTGCATGAACATGTCTGTTTGTATTGGTCTGGGTGTTTTCTATGTATAATATGTATTTATTTCCAAAAAAATATATATCTAAGTAAGTTTATCAGTTATTTAGTATCCACTAGCTGCTGCTCGCGGCTCTGCCCGCGTGAATATTCGTATAAAACATAGCCTATGTGTTAATCTGATGTACAAACTATATTCCTGTAAAGTTTCATTAAAATCCATTCAGTAGTTTTTGCGTGAAAGTGGAACAAACATCCATCCATCTATCCAAACAAACTTTCGCGTTTATAATATTAGTAGGATAGTACAAGCTTCGACTTAGTTTGGGGCTAGGTGGCGCTGTGTGGCCCAGCGTGGCATGTCTTGGGTTATTTATTTATTATTTCGATACGTCACAGACCCCTAACCTGCATGACATCTTTCATCTTTTATTTCATGAACCTAGGGGACGAAAGATTTTGTTTGTTTGTACAAAATCCCCTCACTTCATACGAGTATGAGGAGTAGGTAGGTAACATTTTATATTTTTAACGCATGGTATGTTTATTTATAACAAGTATGTAAGGTAATGTCATTGAGTTCATATTTTTAAACGAGTCATTAATTAATACATCTTTTTGCCAATGTGACTCTACAGCTGTCCGGTTTTAATGAAGTTTTAATGCTTTAAAGTAGCGGCTATGTCACTCATTACTGTTTACGAATCAACGACGGAAAGGCGTCTCCTTGTTAAAGGTAAGAATTGATTATTCATTAATAGTGGTCAGACTTTATTATTTTAATTGCTTTGTAACAGTAATGTGTTTCGAATAGAAGAAGTTACAGCTACTGTTGCTGGTAGCTTTGAAGTACTTAAGCAAAAGTGTGTATGTAGTAATATGCTCAGTTTGCCCGCTGGTGGGACGAACTTCGACGCGACTAAAGAGATGAGATCCAGGGCCGTTATTAGAAAATCAGTTATTAATTTCATTTCATATTGCCAGAGAATGTTCTTTTAACCAACTAAGCTCTTAGTCATTTTAAATAATAGCATATCATTTTAATAATCCAGGGAATCTGTCACGTTCAGTTTTAAAAAGTTTTAATTTACATTTATACCAAGACTAAGGCTGTTGATTGATTGATTGCTTACATATACAATGTGCCTGCCTAAGTATAATAATTTTCCCAATATAGCAAAAATTCGAAGTGAAAACGCTGAGTAAACATTTCGCATATAAATTTCCAGGTTATTGACAATATTTATTTCAAAATATTGATATTTTGTTTATAAGAAGAGCTTTCGGGATGACCCCACTCCACTTGATGGTAAGCGGTCGTGAGGTCTAAAAGTTAGGTCGACAGGCGTAATAGAACAAACCCATTGCTCCTTTTGCCCTGAATGCCCACTGAGATAAAATAGATGATAATAACAATGATAACAATAAGGCGTTATTTTAATTCTACTGCATAAAATAGCCTAGGCAACTAATAGGTACGTACTTAGATACATAAGAGAGGTAGGGCATAGCGAATCTTCGCTCGTATTGAGCTGCCCGTCCGGGGAAGGACCTCCACCCTATAGAATACCGCAGCCAAATGACCTCCGGGTCGTGTTTCTGCTGGTGAGTAGGGTCTCCGGAGCTCGTGGGGGGTTAGGGTTGGGCCGGCATAGCAGTGGCAACTGACAGGTAACTAACCAGCTACTTGCCAGTTGTCACAGCGACTTGGGCTTCTCTTTAGCTTTCCATCAGGCGTAGGGAAGCCATTATGTCGAGCTACTATAAAAAAAAAACATTGTTGTGGTCGGTGGCGCGACGATACCTGACCGTCTCGAGTCTAACGCCCGTGCTGTTTTGTTTTTGAGAAACTCGCATAATTACACTTTACCCGTTTTAATTATAATAACATTTATATACAGATAGGTATGATTATTAGGTATGTTTATTTATAATAATAGAGCGCCGTTCATCGTCGTTCGTCTGTGCTACATCCTGCTGAATAACAGACGAGGCTCTGGCAACCGACTAGTGGCCGTATAAGCATCACAATTGAAGGCGTAGCTAAATACCATAGGCTGATGACAGGCAGCAGCGTTACCAGAGCGAGAAGCTACGCCCTGCAATCGCGAACCCGCGTGGCGATTATGGATAAAGCCTTCAGGTCTCAACTGGAGAGGCCTGTATCCAGCAATGGACTACGATAGGTTCATGATGATGCTGACAATAGGCTATTATGGCTAAAAATTGTAATTAGTCCGTCTTTTTGCTTATACAAAAATAAAAGACACGTATTTTTTCTTTTTTCATTCAAATAAACAATAGCAAAAATACAAGGCATCAAAAGTTAGGAGTGGGAGTCTTTGACGTCACTCGCTTCCGTAAAAATGCCTCAGCGAGTGACGTCACGCGTAATTTCAACGGGCTATAACTTTGTATTTTTAGTCTAATTTACAAATAAAAAAATACGTGCCTCTTATTTTTGAATAAGCTAAAAGACGGACTAATTACAATTCTTAGCCATAATAGCCTATTGTCATTGAGGGAGGCCTATGTCCAGCAGTGACGTTTGCAGGCTGATGTGGG
>CM062090.1:15159270-15222357 GCA_031163375.1 Conogethes punctiferalis | reverse complement strand
TTTGTATTTTTAGTCTAATTTACAAATAAAAAAATACGTGCCTCTTATTTTTGAATAAGCTAAAAGACGGACTAATTACAATTCTTAGCCATAATAGCCTATTGTCATTGAGGGAGGCCTATGTCCAGCAGTGGACGTTTGCAGGCTGATGTGGGATCTGTTGCAGATGTACGTAAGCGTGTTGTTAGTGACGGGCGCGCTGGTGTGCGCTTACGCGGCGCTGTGGCTGCGCGGGCGCCGCGCGCGCTCCCTCCTGCGCGGACTACCCGCCTTCTACAACCTGCCCTTCATCGGGAGCACTTACAAGTTCATCGGCGGAGGCGAGAGTAAGTACCTACCAGCGACTTTTTGTCTGTTCGTTTGCTGCCGCTGCTTATTTTTTAAATAAAATCTTTTTTCGTATCGGTTTTTACGAGCAATTACAAATCATCACCCACCACCACTAGTTAATCCTTTAAACGGCCAATAACTTATATGAATCAGCTAGTGACTCGCCCCGGCTTTGCACGTGTACAATACTATTTAAGCATGTATTGGACACATAAACCCCTTGAATCCCTCTATCTATTAAAAAATCACATCAAAATTCGTTGCGTAGTTTTAAAGATAAAAGCATACATAGGGACAGACAGAAAACAAAAACGACTTTGTTTTATACTATGTAGTGATAACAATAGATTTAAGATTTACTATTATGTCTAAAGAATGACTGGTAGAGAATGCTCCAAAACAAAACCACCAAACACGAGCCAATTTAGAAAGGTTTTGTTTTTATTAAAACCGAATGAAAAACCTAATGAATCACATTAAAAACTCATTAAATAACATTTATTAAAAACCCTTAAATAGAATAAATGTTTTGATGTTAGGTCTAAATTATTAGAGCAATTAATAGGTTATTTAATATACGGATATGGAACTATTTTCTTTCACCTTTATCAATTTGTGGGTCTGTTGATGTGAAGGTATCCTGTTCTGTTCTTTAGGCGGTGTAATAAATTATAGAGGAAAATACGAGTACCTATGTATTCAATAAATTAATCAAACCTGCTTATTGCAGTCCACTGCTGGACATAAGCCTTTCCTCAGCAGCGCTAATGAGCCTTTAGTATCTTCTTCTTTTCGCAGCTGCCGTGTTAGACTGTAGGAAAATATAACATTGGCACAACATAATCAAACACATATTTAAAAATTTTGGAAGTATGTGGGATTGTGTCGTTCCTGAACCACCGTAGGTATTTTGACCACTGAAGGTATTTTGACTTTGACTTTGACTTTGAAACATTGACATTTTTAAAAACAGTTTCCCATAACTGTGGAGGAACTTCAACAGGTTGAAGACAAAACAAAACGAATATAATTATAAGAAGGTTAACAAAAGATTGAATGGACTATTGGTAAATACAGAAATCTCCACAGAACTCAACTTAATTGTACTTTGAAATATACCTATTTGTATTTCAGAAATATTCAAGTTAATTGAAGAATGTACAGAAATATCAGTGAAGACGAACCTACCCTTTGCGCTATGGAATGGCATTTCCCCAATGATGAGTAAGTATCCAGAAATGTATCTATTTATATGTCTATAAGTCATCGTCGTGGTTAAAAGTCTTGTTACACTAAACATACAAGTTTTTAAAATGAGACCATCCGTGTTCCAGTATTCACGAACGAAGAGGAAATTAAAGCAATAACAGAAGAGTTAATGGAGAAGCCTTACTTCTACGAATTCCTGCAGGATTGGCTCGGCTACGGAATTTTCACGGCACCCGGTGAGTTTTCTAAAATAAATCTTACGCATCGCATACCGTACTCACTAATACCGTACTAGTTGTAACCTATTTGTATGTACCTTTGCATTCAATAAATAAAAAAAAATAAAAAAGTAAGTGCTTGTAAATTGGAGAAGCCAATGTCTAGCGGTGGATTGCGAGCAGCTGATGATTGAAAACGAATGAGGTATTTTTTAAAAAAAGAAATCCACCAGACGGCATCACATAAAAGGCAGGTCCAACTGTTACGTGATTGGTTAATTTTGACATGGCACTGACGTTTAGGTAACTGCAACTGACCAATCGCATGATAGCTGGAACTGCCTTTTATGTGGTGCCATCTGGTTTTCCGAAAACCTTCATTGGATGAAGACTAACACATTATAATATGCAATCTCATCAGGCTTCGTTTAAGAATGACGGTGCGTCCTCAAACGAAGACTAATAGTGGATGCTATAGAAAATGTAAATATTCGAAATCTTACCTTTCCAGTTGCATTATGGAAGCACAGCAGTAAGAGCCTGGCTGGCACACTGACGGGTCCCATAATAGAGAGCTACCAGGGCGTGTTCAATGCGCACGCGCAGAGGTTGGTGGACAACCTGAAGGGGGAGGTGGGGAGGGAGCCGTTTGACGTCATGCATAAGCATGTAGCGCTGACAACCCTGGAGACTTTGTGTGGTAAGTTGCTGGATGCTAACGTAGTATAGTAGTCTCCTGTCGCCTGATGGAAAGCGAAAGAGAAGACAAGGTCTCTGCTCCAACGGACAAGTAACCAAATCAATCACCTGACAGTTGCCACTGCCTGATTTCAGCAATATTTTTTAGTTTATGACAGTGGGGGCAAACGGGCTTGAAGGTCACCTGAAGGTAAGTGATCACTTCAGCCCATGGACACCGCAACACCAAGGGAGACCCAGGTGAGTTACCGGCCTTTGAGAAATCAGCTCGCTTTTGCAGGTCCCTAAGTCAGATCCATTCGGAAAAATTGCAGCCGGAAACTGATTCCAAAGAACAGTTGCACGAGGCAGTTATGAACCAATTGTTGCACGTATCGAAACCAATCTCGTTTGGATATGAGCCATATTGGATTGATCCTGACCAGCATCACGACCTGACGGCAGTCAGACCCTTAATGGGTCTCTCAGGTGGGCTAGAATAAAATATACCCCACTCAGCTTGCAGATCCTCTTTTTTATCATTTCTAATCATTACTTTATCAAACGAGACGTCCCCGCTCTGTTATATCTCCCCTAGTCAATTTGATCACTGATTTTTTTCTTTTCTTGCTACCAATTTCAGAGACAACTATAGGCGTGAACAGAATATCTGAAAACTTCGACACTACCGAGTACTATGTGGCGTTCACTCGAAGCGCCGAGCTGGTCATGCGGCGAGCTCTGAACCTGTTCATGCACCCTGACAGGTTGTTTAGGCTGACCGCCACTCATAGAGAATTGAAAAAGACCATAGGCTACTTGCATCAAGTTTCACAGAGTGTAAGTTTTCTATTTTTTTAGTGTCTTCCCTTCGCTTGTTGGAGAGTAAAAGAGAGGCTCGAAGCAAAGCGATAAGAAGTCACTGTGGGAATATTGCAATCTTTTGCAAGCAAGCGTTTGGAATCACAATTGTCATTGGGAAAGGCCTATGTCCAGCAGAATCGTCAGGCACAAATAAAAGTGACTATGACACCGAAAAGTGGTTTCTCTGGTAAAGGACCAGCAAGAAACACTTTCTTGCTGGCTGTTCTCCATTGCCAATGTTTATATTAGTAAAATGATTGATGTTGGAAAATTATCGTGAAAGCCAAATATGAAAGTATTTATTTATTGTGAAAGCCGTTATCTTCCTTTGCAGGCTGTAAATAAGAAAATTGAAGAATGGAAACAAAATACAAACAACGGCGTTGATAAAAAACGATCAGGTAATGATAATTTCAACTTTGGATCCATTTACTCCATATGTATACTAGTGAATACTAATATGAAGTCCATTATCCAATGATTTTATATAGGACTAGCTTTCCGCCCGCGACTTCGTCCGCGTAAAGTTTTTTTTTCCAAAATAAAATTGTGCCTATGTTACTCGTGGATAATGTAGCTTTCGAATGGTGAAAGAATTTTTAAAAACGGTCCAGTAGTTTTTGAGCCTATTCATTACAACCAAACAAACAAAGTTTTCCTCTTTATAATATTAGTGTAGACAACAGCATACACATTGCTTTGATCCCAACATTATAGCTTATATTATTTTGGTGAACAGAGCAACAAAGGCACCAAATATCTACTACTCTGACACGTGGCAAACACAAATGTTCATCACATAAATGTGGCCTGAATCGACTCACCCTTGGTTCCACAAGATTTGCCATAACATGAAATCTTGTGATTGGCATCCACAAACTGACATACCTAATTCATCATCATCAGCCTATTGCAGTCTACTGCTGGACATAAGCCTCTCCAGCTGTTTGCCACTTGGGCAAACATCTGGAAGATATACCCATAATCGCCACGCTGGGCAGGCGGGTTGGCGATCGCAGAGCGTAGCTTCTCGCTCCGGTGACGCTGCTGCCCGTCATCGGTCTGTGGTATTTAGCTACGCCTTCAATCGTGATGGCTATACGGCCACCAGTCGGTTGCCAGCGCCTCGTTTGTTATTCGGCAGATTGTACCACGGGCAGGTGAGGTTGGCTTGGAGCGAAAAGATGATGGGTACCCTTACATCCAACGTACCTAATTATATTACATCATTTCATCTGCATAACCTAATTATCTCCTTTCGACAGAGACCTCAAAATTAGGAATTAAGACTTTTCTTGACACTCTCCTGGAACTGAGAGGGGTGGGAGGCTACCTGACCCCTGAACAGATCAAGGCTGAGGTGGACACCATCGTCTTCGGAGGGCAAGACACGCCCGCTACTGCGACTTCCTTCGTCATGATCATGCTGGGCTCTCATCCGGAGGTTCAGGACAAATTGTATGCGGAGTAAGTACATGTGGACGTATTCTAAACTAGCTGTGCTCGCGACTTCGTCCGCGTGGAATAGTTATTTTTCCCCCGTTTTTTTACATTTTCCATTATTTCTTCGCTTCTAATAGTTGCAGCGTGATGTTATATAGCCTAAAGCCTTCCTTCCACAAAAATAATTTTTTAATTCGGACGAGTAGTTCCTGAGATTAGCGCGTTCAAACAAACAAACAAACTCTTCAGCTTTATAATATTAGTATAGATAGTTAGAGCTGGTTTTATAGTATTATGGTAAAAAATAACTCATAATAGGCAAAATTTTAGTAGCCTGGGTGAAATTAGTAGGTAATTTGTCATTGTAATTGATATTTTAACTAAATGTTCGCGTAAGTAGTTTCCGGACTTAGAATATGAGTAGGACCAGCCCATCTCATATCGTGGGTGTCGTAGAAGACGATTAAGGGAATATCAGGAAATGGACAGGGAGGCCTATGTCCAGTGGACGTCTTCAGAATTGATATAAATAATTGTCACCGGAAAATAGCAAGAATCGTAAGTTGATCAACTTCCTAGGTAGTTGATTAACTTTCGGAATATAACAAACGGTAGTTGAAATGTATTATTTAACGCAATGGATTTCAGTTAGTTGATCAATTTACGGTAGCCTGACAGTCATTTAATAATTTACGATTTTGACACAAGTAAAATCGTCCTCAAATGGGCCAATCGTTGCTCAATGTACTATTTAACGGTGCACTATTACCCGTAACTTAATACACTGTTCCCTGATTGGTTACCAGGATAACGCCACGTAAGCCATTGAACCAATCAACGTTCACCTCACCTTCGTCGGATGATTTTACGGCAAGACCCTGACATAATTAAATAACCCAAGACATGCCACATTGAGCTACACAGTCCCAGTATACATTATTTAATTTACATTTGCAGGATCAAAGAGATATTTGGCGATAGCAAACGTCCGATGGAGAAAGAGGACCTGAACAGGATGAAGTATTGCGAAGCTGTCATCTTGGAAGTGCTGCGGCTGTACCCTCCTGGTCTGCTCATATTCAGACACGCGGATAAGGAGTTCAAGCTGAGTGAGTTCGTGCAGTCTGAAGGCCGTTTAGATGTGGAGCTTGTCGTTTCACGCCGCTTGAGCATAGCCTACCTTGGTTAATATTAAACCAGTCTTGCTGAGCGCGCCGTTTAAGTTTTGTTGTCATCAATATAATTCACTAGCTGCTGCCCGCGTGAATATTCGTATAAAACATAGCCTATGTGTTAATCCAATGTATAAGCTATATTACTGTAAAGTTTCATTAAAATCCGTTCAGTAATTTTTGCGTGAAAGAGTAACAAACATACATTCAAACAAGCTTTCACATTGATAATATTAGTAGGATAGACTATAAACTGAATGGTGGAGAATAGACTCATAGGACTCAGCTCTTTGGTTTGTAAAATTCGTGCGGATAATTATAGATATTTTGATACGACCTCACTATTTGCTTGAGATCATAATTGTCACTTAATTAACCTTAAAACTTAATTAAAAGTACTCCAGTGCGACATTTTTTGTATCTTACATTAAGTGACATTAAAATAGATGACTATTTGAGGGCAGCAGAATTCTGTTACAGTTGATAGCTCACTAACTTCTTTTAACTATTTTCTACCTAAAAGTTGTCTGGAAGAGATCGCTTATAGCGATAAAACCGCCTAAAATATATAACAGATGTCTAATAAACCTAGTTTTAAGTCAACTTTATGGTATGCATTAAGAATTTACCGAATCTAAAATTTAAACAAAACTTTAGAAGACCAGCCGACCAGACTGCCCCGCATCCAGTCTGCTTGTGGCATTTAGTAGGTAGGGACATTAAACTTGAAGCCCGTTTACAAACTTTATACCTACTATTCTATACTTTAATTAACCTTACTTGTTGCCGACGATACCTTTCATAGTAATGTCTTTTGTTAAGCTAAACTTCTAAGTTCTATGAATTTGTGAATCTCTTCTTGCAGAATCATGCACCATCCCCGAGGGTACAATATGCATTCTCAACCTGTGGGGCTCGGGGCGTTCGTGGCGCACGTGGGGCGCGGACGCGGCAGAGTTCCGCCCCGAGCGCTGGCTGGACCCCGAGTATGTGCACAAGCATCTGCCCTCCCTGCTGACCTTCAGCTATGGACGGAAGTCTTGCTTTGGTGAGCGAAAATAACTATCTTCTTTCAAGGTCTTGCGTGAGCTCTGTGCGGATAGCTGGCAGGTTGTGGAGGACAGACCTAGATGGAAGCTCTTATTATTGGAGGTCAATACACGACACCTACCCGTGGTGCATTCTGGCGAATAACAAACGAGGCGCTGGCAACTGGTGGTGATATGACCATCACAATTGAAGGCTGACAACGAAGACAAAACCACACAAAGGAATGATAAGACTCAGCTTGGGTTACTTCGCCACTCTACTTATTTCTTTCATTGAATAACAATGTAACAGCGACCTGTTTAGTTCATAATCATCAGCCTATCACAGTCCACTGCTGGACTTAGGCCTCACCAGTTGTTCGTCACTTTGGCCAAAGATTTGGAAGCTTTGCCCATAATCGCCACGCTGGGCAGGCGGATTTTTACGCCTGCCCAGCGTATATCCTCCAGATGTTTGCCCTAAGTGGCGAACAACTGAAGAGGCCTCTATCCAGACTGCAGTAGGCTGATGATGATGATGAATATAAGTAGGAGAATATGGGTAACTAATTCAAGTGTTTGTCAACAGGCCGAAAGTACGCGTTGGCGTTGATAAAGACGTTGGTAGCGTACTGCGTGAGGGAGGTCCGGTTCTCCTCAGAGGTCCACAAGCTGAGGCTGGCGATGGAGGTCGTACTGAGGGCGGTGGACGGACACCAAGTCACCGTACAAGCCTGCTCATAGCTACGGTCAGCTGAGGCCAATTTATATTCGTCCTGACCACAGTCTGAGTGAGCTTTTGAAGTGACAATAAAAAAGCTTCAAAAATATTTTTTGTTATTATTGGCAATTGACATCTTTACGAGGTTCATTTCTACCAATTGACAAAGTAAAAACTCAACTCGGTTGTTTTTTTTCGGTTTATTTGTATCGCTATCATATTATTTATGATGGAACCGCAGCCTTTACAAAATTAACCTGTATTTTCTTGATTTAGTGTAGTCCTTTAAACGGCAATTGTATTTAACCTTTATCTATGAGCGTCTCGTATATTTGGTCCTTCGAGCTGGATCACGCTACATTCCTAAGTGTATCAGGTCAATAAAAGTGTTCTTTGTGTTCATTTATTTCAGTGCATTTGCATGTTACGTAGTCAAGACCAAATACATATAATAAATATTCATAAATATAATGTCTGTGTTTTATCGCATTAGCATACACTTTATCCTTGTTAAATCGTCCCAATACTAGGGGCTGTAAAAGCGGTCAATGACTCGTGAAATTGGCCGCAGGACTACATACCCGGCTCGGGTCATCCTTACTCTAATACCATTAGAGTAAAGGGACATTTATGTATGGGACTGACTGATATATTTTCGGTTTAGTAAAACGTACGAGTGAAGTTTTAACGCCACAGACCAAGCGGAAACTCATTTATTGTTGTCGTCTTATAAAAACACCCCGTCATGTCTTGTCAGTTTTTGTATAACCTACAAAGATTAAATAAATATTGCAATAAAGTTTAAATAAATAAAAATAAAAGTGATTTTACAATGTCGTTTATAAAAACTAGCTAATAATAAATAAATATTGGACAACATCGTAGACTGGTCTAATTCTAAAGTAAGTAGTGTGAATAATCTGCAATTTTGTAATAGAATCCGAAGAGACCTGGCTATTAAGACTTTTTTAACATCGAAAATATTCAAATCTTTCATTTTCATTAACCACGACTTGTTTACTTTCTCTTTTACATGCATTTTGTAACTCTATAAGAGACACATGTGGAGCTGTAATTGTTTCTGTGTAAGCCCACAAGTTGTACATATAAAGAGTATAACATTATTACAATAATTGTAGTCCATTTTTACGTTTTTCCTTTCTGACGCGTCAACTCATACGATTTTAATTATCCGGACGTAGGGTACTATCAGCCGTCATTAAGTGGTCGGACGTCGATCAAAGATATTCTGAATTATTTGTCGTGAACTGGTCACTTCTATACTTGGTTTTACACACTGATCTGCCTGTATAAATAAATAACCCAAGACATGCCACGCTGGGCCACACAGCGCCACCTAGCCCCAAACTAAGCCGAAGCTTGTACTATGGGTACTAGACAACTGATAAACTTACTTAGATACATTTTTTTTTTGTAAATAAATACATATTATACATAGAAAACACCCAGACCAATACAAACAGACATGTTCACGAACACAAATGTTTGTACTGTGCGGGAATCGAACCCACGACCCTTGGCTCAGAGGGCAGAGGTCACTACCAAATGAGCCACCGAGCCTGTCAATGTATGTATGTAATGTGATTCCCCTGGCCCCGGTCTATGGGCTGAAGTGATCGCTTACCATTAATGCACTGGCCTTCAGGCACGTTTGTCCCCTCTCCTGCCCTTATACCGCTCTAAGTGGACTTTTTACTATTTTTTACTTAGCTCATCGGATTAGCAAAAACAGTGGGCTGACCTTTTTAACCACAGAACCCACAAATGTAGGAGTAAACGGGGGGAACCACAGGCAATGTGGCTGACAAGAGCTGGATGAGAGAGGCCCAGGGTCGAGCTAAATGGCAAACAAATGAAGAGGCCTATGTCCAGCAGCATACTATTTTTTAGGTACCTACATATTATAGGTACAAACACCCAGACCAATACAGACATGTTCTGCGTAAAAATATAAGTAGATACATTTTATGTTTTTTTAACATGAAAGGTGGGATTAAATATTAGGAAGGTAATTATTAACCCTACGCGATACCTAATTAGGCGGTAGTCTATTGTTCTTATATATAAGCCTAAGCTGTGTCCTAAGATAGCATTTTTGGTTTTATTTTAATAGCACATTTTGTAACATGGTAACAATTCAGTTAAATTACAGATATTTCTTTTAAATTTTAGGACATCATAACCGATGTTGGAAAGCTTTTAATAGCGACTTTTCTTACGTTTTAAATGTTAATGTTTGAGATTTACTATGACACCACAGACTGAACGACACATTTTTAAAACATTAAATCGTTTTTAATATTCTGTATATTGTCTGACGCTTAAATTAAATATTTTGGCTTATCGGTTATCAAACAGAGTTACATACCTAGCCGTTTGATCATTTTGTGATGACAAAATAGATGCTATTCGAAGTAAAAAATAAAATTAAAGCAGCTAAGTATATCTCCACAATTAATTTCAAAAATATGATAGTGTTATGTCAGCATAGCTGAAACCTAAAGGGAGTTAGGATCTATTTATTAAATATGGAAAACCTCCGAAAATTTGGTTTAAACTACTGCGATTTGCCGACGATGCTGTGGAATGTCACGTGCCTATTGCGCGTTTTGACTCTGAATATTGACAGCAGATATAAGAAAAGTAAGTATCCTAGATAATAATAATACTCTTATCTACTTTTGACTGGCTCGGTGTCTCAATTGGTTGTGACTCTGCCTTCTGAGCCAAGGGTTGTGGGTTCGATCCCCACACATTACAAACATTTGTGTGCATGAACATGTCTGTTTGTATTGGCCTGGGTGTTTTCTATGTATAATATGTATTTATTTACAAAAAAAAAATGTATCTAAGTAAGTTTATCAGTTGTCTAGTACCCATAGTACAAGCTTCGGCTTAGTTTGGGGCTAGATGGCGCTGTGTGACCCAGCGTGGCATGTCTTGGGCTATTTATTCATACTCTCCGATCGAACTCCGGCCACATAGAGAGCGAAGACAGCGCAGCGCACTTAGATGATTTTAGAGGACATTTTTAGAGGATATAAGTACGTACTATCATTTCATATAGAAACCATTGGTTAATGAATGTTACATTTCTATGTATTATCGTCGCTATTAACACAGTAACGGTAACACAAAAATGGTGCAAGAACAAAACCATTTAAGTTGAATTTCTAGATAGAGGGATTCAAGAGGAAGGTTTATGTGTATCTTATTTGCATGAAGTTGTATAATAATAATTAATATATGATAAATATATATGAACAAAACAAAACATAACTAGTTAATAGGCTTGTTGCCGTAAAAAATGTAATTAGTCTGACTTTTAGCTTATTCAAAAATGAAAGAGACGTATTTTTTATTAATTTATATATAAAGAACGTTAAAATTACGCGTGACGTCACGCCGTGTGGCCTTTTGTCGCACGGAGTGACGTCAAAGACTCTACTTACTCTACTCCTACATTTTGATGCCTTGTATCTTCGTTATTTTTTGTTTATACGAAAAAAGAAAAAAATACGTGTCCAATATATTTTTGATCTTAAATACGGACTAATTATAATGTACCTAATTATATGGACCCTTGAAACATCCCTAACTTCCTACCTCTTTAGGGGTGCCTGCGTTATTCTACGTGGTAACCGCAGTGGTGAGCGCGGGCTACTTCTACGTGTACCTGGTGTCCATGGCGTGGTTCGTGTTCTACCGCTGCCAGCAGACCGGCGACCTCATCGCCGCCATGATCGCCTTCTCCCTCGGCATCAGCAGCGAAATCGGCTCCTGCAAACTGTTGTACATGTTCATTTACGAGTAAGTTCGGTTCTAGAAGACTTAAGCGAATTATATCCACTGCTGGACATAGGCCTCTAGCAATGTGCGCCCCTTTGATCGATCCTGGGCTTCTCGCATCCAGCACTAGCTTGCCGTCCTGCGCAAATCGTCACTCTACCTGGCCCGAGGACGTCCTACATTACGTTTGCCGATACGCGTTCTCCACTCCGGAACTCGTTCTGCGGCTGATGTGGCCAGCCCACTGCCAATTTAGCTTACAAATCCGGTGAGCTATGAGGGTGACTTTGGTTCAGTCGTTTTCGCGTGAAAGAGGAACAAACACCGTCCAAACACACTTTCACGTTTATATAATATTCAACGGATTCCGTTGATTTTGTACCCAGATCCTTCGCGTTGACTATTGTTTCACTGTGGGTCTTGGTCTAACCAGGCGTAGACCAACTCTAAGTTACACCATCTTTAGTCTTTTGATATTTTTTAGGAGAACTGTAAGAGACATCGTAGATGGATACTTGGCGTGCGACGCGCTGAACACGCTCGGCAGCCGCTTCTCCCAGAACGTGCTCAAGGTGTTGAGGTTCGTCAAGAAGAGAGCGCTGCTCTTCTGGATCGTCATCGTGGGCAACGGCGCCATCTATGTACTCAAGGCCGTGGTCACGCCCGGAAGGCACATGATGGAAGATGGCTTTCTACTCTACGGTAAAAATATAGACATTTTGTGTACATTCATTACGGGTTTCAAGCAATTCACCTGCACAACGACAGCCTATCATAGTCCACTGCTTAATAACTCTCCAGTTGCTCGCCACTTTGGACCAACACCTGGAGGCTTTACCCATAATTGCTACGCTGGGCAGGCGGGTTGGTGATCGCAGGGTGTAGCTGTTAGCTCTGGTGACGCTGCAGCCCGTCATCGGCCTGTGGTATTTAGCTACCCCTTTAATCGTAATGAAAAGATAATGGGTCACCCCCTTACATCCCAATTTTCCTGATGTGAAGTGATATTAAAGCCTAAGATGGAGCGCGCTTACCTAGAAAATACTAATTCACCTTGAACAGAGATTGTACGAGTATGACTCAGGGAGCAAAGAGTCCGGCAAGGAGTTCCATAGTTAAGCCGTTCGTATTAATAATGTAGAGGCAAAACGCACCACGCGAGTCCTTGTCGTGGATTTTATGACTTGACCTACGAGTTGTGAGATTTGTATTTTTTAAATTTTAGGTCTGGAGCCGATGTATGAGTCCCCAAACTACGAGATTGCGTTTTTTCTATGTTGTTTGGGGGTTTGCTACACGTGCTACTTGCCGGCGAACATCACGGCTTTCTGCATCGTGCTCGTCGGGTACTCCGAAGCGACCATGTTGGCCCTTGGGGAAGAACTCATCAACCTCTGGAGTGACGCCCAGCAATGCTATAAAGACACGCATAACACCATAGACACTACCAACGCCATCAAAGAAGACCCCAATAGCAAGAACATAATCGTAAACAACTATATCAAAGCTCGTCTTAAAGATATCGTCAAAATTCATATGATCAACATCAATCTTATTAGACAATTCGAAATAGTGTTCCGAGGAGCTATTGCTTTAGAATTCTTGCTTCTAATAACCGGTATTATTGCTGAATTACTCGGAGGATTAGAGAACACATACATTGAGATGCCATTCGCTCTGATGCAAGTAGCCATAGACTGCTTGACTGGTCAGAGAATGATGGATGCGTGTGTAATATTTGAAAACTCCGTTTATGATTGCAAATGGGAGAATTTCAATGTAGCCAACAGGAGGACTGTCTTATTGATACTGCAAAGCTCACAAAAAACGATAGTTTTATCTGCGGGCGGTATGGCTAAACTTAGCTTCAGTTGCTTTATGACCGTCATAAGGTCAATTTACTCGGCATATACTGCACTTCAATCAACAATGGTGTTTGCTTAGAATATCATATACCATTATACATCAGATATGAAACAGTAGTGTTATTAGGAAGCAATGGTTCTACAGAATCGATTTACAATACAAACTAAATAGGTACACTTTGGATTAGATTAGCGACAATTTTGTTGTTTGGTGTGATGACACATGATTTTGTTTTAACATGTAAAATTATTTAGTGTTCTAATCGAGCTTCTATAGATAGGTAGTCTTTGGTGCTAGTTTATATGCCATATTATTGTAAACTAAATTTCAACGAAAATGCAATCAGGTTTGTCAAAAAAACAATATAAGAATAGCATGATGTTACAAGTACGAGAGTTTGGACCTGCATACAGCGATTTACCAACAATGATGCAAAATGTAGCCAAGCTGCTGAGAGTACTAACGCTTAATATTGACAACGAGTATAATAAACGTAAGTATTTCGAAAAAGTAGTAAAGTCTTATTAGATTCTATTAAGATAAATGGTAGGTCCATGTACTTTATTTCAGCAGATTACTTGATTGGCACGCTCCCGCGAGCTTACACGAGAATATGTTGAAATAAATAAAAATGAAAAAAATTAAGTAAAAAATAATTAAATTGAATTTGAATAAGAACATAAAAATGATACAAAATATGCATTCAATTAAAATAAGAAAATATAAGTATAAATGAAATTAAAAAAATAAATGTTGAACGCATGCGAAAAAACTCACCAGAGGTTAGGCACAGTTGTACCTATAACAAATTTGTCTTTTCATTTGACTCTAGACTTGATAAAGAATATGTGTAAGTGATTACACAGACGTTTGGAGAAAATTAGCGAAGGCCTGTGACCCAGCAGTGGGACAGTAAGCTAATGAAAAATGTACACTTTTTCATTCCAGCAATCCCAATCCACTGCTACATTCTGACCATCGCGACAGCCGCAGCTTACACGTACGTGTTTGTGATCTCTGCCGGGTGGTTCGTTGTCAAGAGGTGTATCCCCAATCATGACGTCATAGGTGCCATCATCCTTTTCTCCCTCTCCATCTCCAGCGAAATCGGCAGCGCCAAGTTCTTTTATCTATATCTGTACAGGTATATCCATTATTTCGTTTGTCCGTATATATTAGTAGAACCGTATTATGTCACTGGTTCGGTGGATTATTTGGGAATACCGAATGAGTGGAATTATGGCAACCCAGGATAAACACTTAATTCATTTGCCTGCCAACTAGTGAAGCCAACCCGGGATAAACATTCGTGTGATGAACACTTGTGTTTGTTCCGTGTCTGGGTGTTTATATTTGTATTTAAGTATTTATTTGTGTTACCTTCGTTGTTCTGATACCCATAACACAAGTGCTTAAGCTACTTACTTTGGGATCAGAGCAATGTATGTGATGTTGTCTGATATTATTTATTTAATCAAACTCCTTTTGAAAAGAAATTTTGAAAGCTATAATTAAATCAAATGTGAGAATGCATCCCAAAGGAAAAAGAAGTAGAATTTTCTTTAAAATTTCAGAGACATAGTCAGAAAAATAGTGCGGCAAACTCTCGAATTTGATGCAGGCATCGTTCCAGGAAGTAGATATTCTAAGAGTGTGTTGCAGACGATGAGGAAAGCCAAAGTGCGCGCCATCGCTTTCTGGTTCATCATCATGGGCAACGGAGTTGTGTACGTTTTTAAATCCCTCTTGACGCCTGGCAGACATTTTATGGACGACGTGTATACGATATTTGGTGAGCATTTTTAAATTAATGTAGATGTATAAGATTTAAATAATAATAATAATAATAATAAAAATCTTTATTGATCAATGCTTCTTAGTTAATATTGGTACAGAGGCAACATAACAACAAGATAAAACTATCTCAGCCTTCGATCAGGAACCTGCCATCGAACTAGGAGTAAACCTGTATCTCGAGTGGCCGGTTCCTTCACGATAGACAACGAGTGTTACATACTATTAAACTAAAGGAAACATTTATACTTGATCGTCTGAAAGGTACGGTGATTCCTGAGCTAGCCTTAGCTGTGATTCAGGAACCAATAAAACAAAATTAAAGTGGACAATTAGAGAAAGAAATAGAACTAATTTGAAAGGCTCTCCGTCGCCGTTTATGTGTGGGGGTGTATGTTTGTATACTAAATGCGTGCGTGTGTGTTTATGTGTGTGTATGTGTGTGGGTGTATGAGTGTGTGTGGGTATGTGTGTAATATTATAGGCAAGTATGTGTATTAATAGTCAGTAGTGAGTAAGTAAGTATTTGTGTATTGTGTGTGTGTGGGATACTATGAGTTTGTCAATGATAAGTTGTCAAGTGAGAGTGAGCTGTCAGTAGCATAACAACTCTTCAGTCTTAGAATAATTGAGTGTAAGTAGCCATTCATGTAGTTTTGATTTCAGGCTATTTTTAGTACATGGGTATATATGAAGTGTTTTATTTATTTTATTATAAATATTGCAACTCAGTACCTTGAACTGACTTTTCGCAAGGGCTGTCCTGTGCTGTGGAGCACTGCACACGCGGTCTGATCTGCGCTTACGAGAGTACAGTGTCGGATCATATGGTAGTTGCGAGTGTTTACGAAGAACCGTTGACAAGACGAAGAGCTGACGTACTGTTAGGACTGCTACATCGCTATAGAGCTGTGCGGTAGGATAACGAAAAGGTTTTTTGGTCATGACCTTGAGCACTGCCCTTTGCGCTCGTTCAAGAGAGAGCAATCTAGACCTAGCTGCACCACCCCATACTGTAATACAATATGTTAAAATAGATTGACATAGTGCAAAATAAAGTGATTTTAATGTTTTCATATCTGCAAGTGAATTTAGGTTTTTAAAGACGTATATTAGTTTTCGTATTCTGGGTATTAAAGAGTTTATATGTTTGTCCCATCTTATATGCTGATCTATGTGAATGCCTAGATATTTAATGGTAGGTGTCCTGGCTATTTGCAAACAATTACAACCACTTGTGGGATCAATTTGACAGGTGTGTGCTTTTATAACGAAATCTTCATTAGGTGTTGTAGATATATTTAAAGAAAAAGTAATAAAATTAGTTTTTTGTATATTCAACGTTAACAAATTTGAATCGAGCCAAGACTTAGTCATAGTGAGTGCCATTTCGGCATGTTGGCGGGTATCCTCCCAATTTGATCCACTAATGATTAAGGCAGTATCATCGGCGTAGGCGTATATACGGCAGTGAGGGATATCCAGCTTACAGAGGTCATTTAGATAGATAACAAAGAGTGTTGGGCCAAGAATTGAGCCTTGGGGCACTCCGAAAACGAGATCCTCCTCATCACCAAGCACATCAGAAATTTTGACAGACTGTGTACGATTTGTGAGATATTCCTTAAAAATTGAAAGTGGAGGGCCTCTAATCCCAATCTGTTCAAGTTTAGCCAAAAGTAATGGTATCGAAACGGTATCGAATGCCTTGGATAAATCAAGGAATATTCCCACACATTTATCTTTGGCATCCAGACACTGAACCACATCCTCCACCAAACAGTTTACCGCGTCCTCCGTGGACACCCCCTTTCTGAAGCCAAATTGATTTTTGGCAATTATGTTTTTTGATTCCATATAACTCACTAGTCTACTATTTAGGACCTTTTCCAGTATTTTTGAGAGGGCTGTTAGAATAGAGATAGGCCTATAATTAGTGACTGCATCTTCGTCCCCTGACTTAAAGATTGGGTGAACAATAGCTCTCTTAAAACCCGATGGAAATATTCCGGTAGTCAAAGCGAGGCGGCAAATGTGAGTGATGAGGGGGACGAAAATTATTTTTGATCTCTGCAGTACACGGGAGGAGATACCGTCCCAACCAACTGCACAGTCACTGCGAAGTCCTGTTATCAACCGGTCTACCTCGAGCTCATCCACATCAAAGAGTACCAGAGAGTCGCGTTCTCGTTGAGACGTTGTTGGCATAGTGACCGCAGAGGTTGGTAATGTTCCAGTGCATATAGCGCTTGCTAGGTTTTTGCCTATATCGACAAAAAATTTGTTAACCAGATTTACTGAGGCTTTCGGGTTTTCATGTAGCTTGAGCAGAGCTTTAGCTTTATTGCTTTTAGAATTAGTGTAGGTTATTTCCCTAATCGCATTCCAGGTGGCTTTAGAGTCATTTTTCGCGTTCATAAGAAGCTGTTTATAATAGTTATTTTTTAAGTTTTTAAGGAGTTTATTAATAAAATTCCGGTATCTCGTATAAGTTATCATGAGTGTGACGTTGTCAGGTCTCTGCTTTAATCGTTTGTGCATTTTGTCACGGTTCCGGATACACCTAAGCAAACCGGGAGTAATCCACGGCTTAATATTGCGCCTACTTCTTGAGATACTTATTGTCTGCACATTTTTCTTTATTATTTTAGAGACGTTAGATATCAAATAATCCACGGCAAAATTCACGTCGGTTGCTAAAATGACAGGCGACAAATTTGAATCGAGAAGGTCATTATGTATAGAGTCGTAGCAAATTTTAGTGCGTGTTCTTGGGATAACTTTAGGCTTACGACTGAGGTCCGCCAGCAAAAGGGTGGGTAGATGATCTGTGATGGCAGTTTCCAGAATCAGTGTAGTAAACTGCAATTTAGTTTTCGTAAATACATGGTCTATGCAACTGTCCCCTCTGGTAGGAAGAGTGTGGGCAGCAAGATACCCGTGTGATGCCAGTAGATCCAAGTAGCTGTCCGCTCGAGTATCCGTAGTATTCGACTTAATGTCTATGTTGATATCTCCCATAATACTGGATACCTCAAAGTTAGGTATACTTGACAAGAGTTTATTTAGACCATCCAAAAAAATATCAACATTATAAATCGAAGGTGAGCGATATGCGCATACTACTACAAAGTCATTTGCGACCTCGCACACCAGGCAGTCAGCGTCCCTCACATACTCCGGCTCATATACCTTGCAGTCAAACGTATCCTTAATATATAAGACAAGCCCACTATTTTGGTTTGTGTTTAAATGTGTTTGGTAACTGTTATATCCTTGAAGTATCGGCAGATGAGAAGTTTTAGAAAGCCAGCATTCGGATAATATCACAACATCTGGCGGCAAGTCCATCAACGCGAGCAAACTACACAAATGATCAAAGTTGCGATTTATGCTACGAATGTTCAGGTGCATTGCACTAAATGTTCCGTTGTTCCGCTTAAAATACCCGGAGCATTGCTCCGGCGGGCAAGAATAGGCCTGCGTAAAACTAAGTCCCTCCAGTTCACCCAATAAAGAACTGAAATTATCTCTTATCATATTTATATAGTTTATAAAATATATAAAAAATATCCAAAAAAGAAAAATAGAATGAATGAACCAGTGGGACGTCCGTTATTGCAGGTCTTTGTGATTTAGCAGAAAGCGAGTACAACTTTTCATGTCCGAGATACGAGACTTTGATGGGCAAAAAGGAAGTAGGTGTATATGTTATATATGAGTTGTGCGGTTGGGAATGTGTTGAGTGATTGTTAGTGAGATTGGGAATGTGTTGAGTGATTGGGTGTGTTGTGTGACCAAGTTGAGTTCGTGAGATATTGTGTGTAAAATTTATTGATATATTATATCGGCGGGAGACTTGCCATGGGTATACAAATATACTTACATCTAAATAACAAACATGCATGTAACAAATCAAAACAAAAGAACAACACTTGATGCATATAGTCTCAAAGCAATGTGCACATGCATCGAGGTTCGGTATTAGGGAATAATAATATATCTTAACTAGTCATTCTGTATCAATCTCACTCAGAGTTGAATCAGTATCAATTCGTATTGGCTTGGTGTTTTCATTTTTACGAATATAAATTTTATTGTTTACTGACCAGCAAAATTTATAATTGTTAATTTTAGCGAATTCTCGACATTTGTAGAATAATTTTCTTCCACTTCCGGAAATATACTCAGATATATATATTGGAGAACTATTACCTTTTATTCCAATCAAGGACGAGCTTAACTTATTTTCTTTTGAGCGGCAAGTGTTGTATTTTCTTACAGCGGCCAAAAACTTATCCTTGAGGGCGACTGACGAAAATTCAGAGACGATTGTCCTTGGTTTTCCAGGTTTTCCCGGCAGCCGGTAAACATCCCGAATATCTGACGCCTGGATATCCAGTCCAACTATTTCACCGGTCGTTTTTATGTAGTCGTACAAGTCATCCGCGGACTCACTTTCGACACATGGGGCGTTCCGGAGCTCGATAGACGATGGGCGGGAGCATATTTCCAAATCATTAATTTTAGTTTCTAGGTTTCGAATATGATTCATCATGTCCTGACGCTCTTTTTCTATTTTGTCCATCCTTGCAGACATCTTTTCTTGGCTTGAGTGAATCGATTCCAGGGTTTTTTCGATACCTATATTTGTTTGTTGAATTTTGAGGTTTTGTATCTTTATCTCGGCCATGTCATCGCATAGTTTTTTTAAAATAGTCTCTTGATTACTCTGAAGGGTAGCCATCATCTCCCTTATCTCAGTCCTGAAGTCATTAGTCTCAGTCCCCGGCGATGCAGATTCTTCTCGAAAGCGTTTGGAGCGTGTCGTTATATTCGGTTCAAGAGCAGCCTGGTTTTTAGAATTAATCGGGATATCAGGGCCTGGTAATGGCATTGTAGGTGTATTCGGAGGAGTTCTTTTTAAGGGCATTCTTTGTTTACACTAAGCGCGCTGGAATAACAGGCAGATGCGGTGCACTAAAAAGAAATCAGTGCGATATTGTTCTCTGTATGAAGCGGCGTAAGATCGATTTTTTGCTTGTATCGTATCCGCACCGAGATGTACGTCTGCACGCGTCGTAGACGTGTGTCAGTGCTACGAGCGAGGACGTGCGTGGTAGGGAGTCGTAGCAGTCTACGGCGATGCGGCGTCTGAAGAGCGGGGGGAGCACAGGCGCAGTGACTCACCCGGCGTCCGCAGCGATAGGGAACGTTGCAGCGAATTTCGCACCTCTGTCTCACCACTTCCTTGGTGTTGCGGTTCTAGTTGGCACGCAGTATGCAGCGGACGCGGGTTCAATCCCGGCACCAATTACGCACTCCTCCAAGGTAAGCTTTTCGGTCCGGGTAGATGATTTATAACTATCTCACTCGCGACACGCCCAAGGGGAGGGGCGATGTAATTTAAGGACTTCAAGTTAGAGCAGGAATTGAAATTTTGAGCGTTAGCCAATAGCAATTTTAGAAATTGAATTAAACTTGCACTCGGTTAGCACACGTCTGCCTTCGACAGCTGTCGGCGGCGAAGAGGAATGCAAATTAATAAAATCAATAATTAGGTAGGTATGCTTTTATGAGCGATTAAGAAAGTGATATTGTTTACCCCCTTCAATATACACTGAGAGGCACAATTAACCGCCCAATTCTTTATTGTGGCATACCTTTGGTTATAATAACTAAGCGCTTGATGATTTTTGTCGTCAATGTAAACAACACCAATATACTTTAGTGTTTTTCATCTGTAATGATGTAATCTTTAATAATGCTAAAGATAATTATTAATTCTAAAATAAAATTTTAAAGTTACAACGATAAACATAAGTGGGCGGATAATTGTGCCTCTGAGTGTAGTATGAGTTTTCCTTTTAGCAACACAGCATAAAATAGAATGGAATAACGTCTATTTGGCATACACATTTACATACAATCAGAAGGATGTTTTAGTACTTCCTTGTTAATATAAACGTGTACCAAACAGGTCCACGCTCACCTATTGCGAATGCGGATGCAACATCATACCGTAGCAACATCTGGCTGGTGTGGCGGCTTCCAGTCGCCGGATGGAAAGCGAAAGAAAGCCCAAGTCACCGCGACATACGGACAAATAACCAAATCCGAATTTTCAACAGGCCTAGAACCAATGCAGAAATCACCCAACTACGAAATAGGCTACGCGCTCGTCTCTGCGGCCGTCTGGTTCCTGTGCTACGTACCGGCCAACGTCACTGCTCTCCTCATCGTCGTGGCCGGCTACGTCGAGGCCCAGATGGTGGCCCTCACACAAGAACTCCTGCATCTCTGGCCCGACGCCGTACAACACTACCAAGACGTACAATTTTCAACATTCTCCAGCAGAACTAACACCAAAAGCCGTCAACGAATTCTGAACGATTTCATCAACATTAAACTGCAGGACGTAATAAAAAGACATTCAAAGAACGTCCACCTTCTACAGATGCTGGAAAACGTGTTCAAAGGTGCTATAGCGTTAGAATTCACGCTGCTCGCATTGGGTTTGGTAGCAGAACTTTTGGGTGGTTTGCAGAATACATACCTGGAGATTCCTTACGCGTTCGTTCAGGTAGCGATGGATTGTTGGACTGGGCAAAGGGTGATGGATGCTAGCACTTCCTTTGAAGCGGCGGTGTACGCTTCAAACTGGGAGCACTTTGATGTGGCCAACATGAAAATTGTGCTGCTGATGCTGGGCAGCGCTCAGAAGACCATGACGCTGTCTGCGGGAGGAGTGACCATGCTCAGTTTCGCGAGCCTAATGAGTGTTGTGAAGTCTATTTATTCAGCTTATACTGCGCTGCAGTCTACAATAAAGTAATTGTTGCATCTTTTATTGTCTTTTTAAAATCATCTCGATCTAAAAAAATATTAAACAGGCAAAAGAATAATCAAGAGTATAAGTTATTGCCATGGAAGTAATAACTAGTACCTAATACTTCCATGGTTATTGCTTCTAGGCATAAGTAGCAACTCAAAATAATTGCTGTCTACATGACGTAAAGCGATGACAATATTAGTAGGCGATCTTAATCACAGACTATTTATATTATATTTATTCTATCAGGCCCCTGTAAGTGTCCCAAAAATAGAATCTTTATTTTAGTTGACCATGGGGCAGCAATAAGCAGCGTGAGTTTTATCTCAACTAAAAGAGGCATATAATTATGATAATCCTAACTAATACAATGTGACAAAATTACACGAGTATTGTATAAATAATTAATAGTTTTTAATAAGTTGTCAACAGTAATGGCCGTGGCATTATAATGGGAACCCTAACTAACCTTCCCAACCCAAATCGATTCTGTGTACCGAGTAAATACTGAACTAGAAAATAGGAAAAAAAGCGCGGGAAACCTCAACTTGAGCGGGCGTCCTATTTTCGGCTTTGATATTTTAAATAATTAATTTGATATATAGGATCAAATTTGTTGCATAGTGTACATATTTAAGTTCATTTATTTATTTTTAGTAGTGGTAGTGTAAATATCATCATCATCTGGTAAGTTTTTTCATTCATTTTTCGTTCTTCATGAACGACCCTGAAGATCCTGGGGGGACAGTCCCCCAGGTCTTCCACACTGTAACTGTTACCCATAATGGGTCTGAAATGGACACGGAAGGTTCAATAGTTGACACTGATGGGTCTGAAAATGCCAGAAATACTACAAAAAGAAAGCGTTGTTCTGGTAAAAAAATATGTAAGCATTGTAATAAAAAGAAACGAAGGCATCATAAATCCACTTTAATAGCTCCTTTAAATGAGATTGATTGTAATTGCGAATGTTTTTCCGATTCTTCTCAACCCATTTCCAAGAAAATTGAAGTTAATAATTCAGATTGTCCACCTCCCGCTCCGGTGTCTGCTTCTCAGACACCTATTCAAGATCCTTTGGCTCCGAACACTTTGGAATCGAATACTCAGCGCACTCCTGTAGGACGAGCATACTATAGTGCTACTGATGTATCTCCATATGTGGTACATGTGCAGAGGGAGCAAACATCTCCCAATGACAATACATATATTCATCCCATTTCTTTTGGACATTTTCTAAAAAAAAACAACATTAGAAATATAGTAAATGGAAGTGTCAAGCGAATTGGTAGAAACAGGGCAACTCTGTCATTTACAAACTTTGAAGATGCAAATTCATTTATAGTTAATGGTGCTTTGAAGAAGAACAGCTATAAAGCATTTATTCCTACATTTAACACAACTCGTATGGGTGTGATACGAGGTGTACCTAACAGTTGGTCTGATGAAGAACTCATTGAAAATATCACAGTGCCAGTAGGAACAGGGAATGTATTAAAAGTGAGACGATTGAAACGGAAGAATGTAGTGAATGGAAAGAGTGAATTTGTTCCGATAGAAACTGTAGTGTTGACTTTTGACGGGCAAATCTTACCTAAGAGAGTATTTCTATGCTACAATGCTTTGCCAGTTGACCTATATATCTTTCCTACTATCCAATGTTTCCAATGTTGTAGGTATGGGCACATAAAAAGCCAATGCAGGTCGACTCCTAAATGTTATAAATGCGGACAAGGGCACTCAGGAGAAAATTGTTCAGTAGATGAGGAGTTTGTTACATGTTGTATGTGTTCGGGCAATCATTTTGCAACCAGCCGTAAGTGCCCTGAATTCTCGAGGCAAAAGGCAATTAAGGAATCCATGGCAAAGAATTGTGTATCTTACTCTGAAGCTATTAAGCTTCATCCACCAATCACCAAATCTTATGCTGATGTCTTAACTTCCATAGCACCTCAATCTCCAGTTCACCATTCCATTCATTCTCCGTCTAAAAATCATCCCATCAGGACCAATTATAAAAAACAAGTAATTTTGAAAAAAAGCCCTCCTAAACCCCTAAGTAAAGGATATGATCGAGCAGCCCATGAAAATCTAACACACGATTATAACATGCCTTCTCCATCCAATGGATGTGGCTATAGTACTGATTTGCCCCTAACTGATATGTCTGTTAAAGAATTACTGATACACCTTATTAACAAGTTAACTCAATCTTCTTCCGTTTCACCGACCAACGCCGCCATCAATTCCTCAGATTTGTTAGATATTTTAAACATTCAATATGGGCCACGTCCCACTAATAATGCAGTGGAATTGCCGTAGCATTTCTAATAAGAAATGCGACTTAATTTATTTTATTAATAATTATAATCCGTTTGTAGTTGCTCTACAAGAAACATGGTTAAAACATGATAGTATTTTTAAAATAAATAGTTATTCATGCGTCAGAGAAGATAGATCTGACAGCTATGCTGGTGTTGCCTTACTTATCAAACATAATGTTCCATTTTATCATATTCCCATTCCTGTGCATAGTCCTGACTTTTCAATTATTGCCGCTAGTATTAATAATATATGTTTTGTTTCCGTTTATATACCCCACCCTTCTTCAGATATTTATGATGAAGTTGAAAATATCATTTCTTCTCTCCCTACTCCTCTACTGATCTTGGGTGATTTTAATGCCCAACATTACTCATGGGGTAGCTCAAATAGCAATTATTATGGATCTAGAATTTTAGATATGTTAGATGTAAATAATTTATGTATATTAAATACTGGTGACCCAACTAGGCGTACTCAGCCTCATGAAGCAATAAGTGCTCCTGACTTGTCTATATGCTCTCCTAGTTTAGCAAATTCTTTAACCTGGCATGTGCATACTTCAACACTAGGCAGTGACCATTTTCCCATAATAATCCGTTTTCCTAACATGGTAATCAATTCATCATCACCTAGTTATTCCCCACGATTAAAATATACACTTAAAAAAGACAGATGGACCTCGTTCAAAGAACAAATTGAACAGGAACTGACATCTTTGCCTACAATTTCTCAGTCTAACCAATCTGAATGTGCCCACGCATTAGCTACACTGTTAATTGAAACCGCAAATAAAACTTTCCCATTAAAAAAATGCGGCCCCAGAAAAATTCCTCTCCCTCCTTGGTGGGATAGTGATTGCTCATCTGCAATCAAGGCGAGAAAAGCTGCGGAAAAAAAGTACAAAGATATTTCTACAGAGGAAAATTATAACGTATTGGCCGAGTTGATAACAAGCACTAGAAAATTATTCAAAAATAAAAAATGGGAAGGTTGGAAAAAATTCTGCGCTTCTATATCACCAGATATCCCTGCTTCTATTGTTTGGAATAACATAAGGAGATATAGGTCTATTTATAAAGAATCAAAGCCTCCCTTCCTACATAGCTCGATAGCCGAAAAGTTTCTTGATAAGTTAGCGCCATCTTTTGTTCCATTAGATATTATTAAGCCATCTATTTTATGTTTAAATTCTGAAGAACGAGTAGGCTTGAATGCACCTTTTAATCTTAATGAGCTTAAAGGCATTTTATCTTATGTGACCGATTCAGCTCCAGGGTTGGATGGGATCCCATATTCTTTTCTATCCCACTTAAATGATTCTAGTTTGACCTATTTTCTTACTTTAATTAATTCTGTAATGTTATCTGGTGTAATACCGCTTTCTTGGAAATCTCAAGAGGTAATACCCATATTGAAACCAGGTAAGCAACCTTTTGAAGCTTCGTCTTATCGCCCTATAGCCTTATCATCAGTCCTTATAAAGATAGCCGAGCACCTTGTTAAAAACAGGCTAGAATGGTTTATTGAAAGTAACGGATTATTAGCCCCTAGTCAATTCGGTTTCAGAAAGGGTAAAAGTACAATGGATAGTATTGCTATATTTACCACAGATATTCGTATTGCTTTTTCAAAAAATGAAAGTCTCCTCGCTGCTTTTTTGGATATTACTGCCGCTTACGATAATGTCGAGGTATCTATTCTTAAAGATAAACTCGAAAAATTAAATGTTCCTTTAATGCTCTCAAATTTTATAGTCAATTTATTAGCAGAAAGGTATATCAGTGTCAACCTTGAAGACTCGACTACTAAATCTAGAGTATTATGGCGAGGTCTTCCTCAAGGTTCCGTTTTGAGCCCTATCCTTTACAACATATATACTTTCGATTTGGAAGCAAGCCTGAATGGTACTGTTAGAATACTTCAATACGCAGACGATTTACTTTTATATAGTTCTGGTCGATCATTAGAAAATCTAACTTCTTCCCTTGATTCATCCTTAAAATTACTCAAACAATGGTTAGAGAACAATGGTTTAGCTTTGTCAGTTTCTAAGAGTTCTGTTGTCTTATTCACAAGAATGCGCACTCCACCTTCTATTTCTATATGTTATGATAATTCTATTATTCCTCAACAAAACGAAGCTAAGTTCCTAGGAGTATTATTAGATAGTAAACTTACTGGTATTCCCCACTGTTATTATATTGCTGCTAAATGTGAACGTTCTATTAACATTCTTAGATGCCTCACAGGCGTATGGTGGGGATCACACCCTTTTTCTTTAAAATTACTCTACAACGCATTGATAAGGAGTGTTCTAGACTATGGAACCTATCTCTTGGAGCCTTGCAGTGTACTTGCTATGGCCAAATTAGATAAAGTACAATCCAAAGCCTTAAGAATTGTAGCTGGAGCTATGAAAACTAGCCCTATCAATGCTTTACAAGTAGAGTTATGTGATCCACCCTTAAAATTCCGGCGACAATATTTATGCGACCGTTTTCTTTTCCGTGTGTTGCAGCATTCTAATCATTTATTACACTTAAAATTACGAATTCTTTCAGATTATATAGAAAATTCTTCTTATTGGTCTCGCAAAGATATGCCATGCCTTGTAATAAGTTACCGTAAGTTTATTTCTTTAGAAGCACCTACCCATAAATCATCATATCTGCCCATTTTTGCCACAGATTTTAATTCATTGATCCACAAACCTAATGTTAATTTAGATCTCAATATTCCAAATGATAACAAAGCTGATATTCATTTTAATCTTATTTTAGCCAGGGATTTTGAAAACTACCATTGTATATATACCGATGCATCTAAACATAATGGTATAAGCCCTGTAGGTGTGGGCGTGTATCATCATGAGTATGGAATCGTAGAAAAGATTAAACTTCCTCCTGAAACTTCTGTTTTCACTGGTGAATGTTTTGGCATCTTCAAGGCTCTTGAATATGTATTATTGTTTAAACTTTCGAAAGCTCTAATTATCTCAGATTCGAAAAGCGCTCTTCAAGCCCTAGAAAAATTTCCATTTAAATGTAATACTATTAATACAGTTATCTTTGATTGCAAAAAGCTACTATATCAATGCGTAAATAGGGGGTATGAAATATGTTTTATGTGGGTTCCTGGCCATAAAAACATCTATGGTAATGTTAGAGCTGACAAGTTGGCAAACGAAGCTGTTCTTTGTGGAGATTTAACCCCATATAAAAACTTTTGTGAGGACTTAGTCCATTTGGCCAAAGTCTATCTTCATAGGACTTGGGAAGTGAATTGGGATCATACCACTCAATTCAAAGCAAAACACTATAAATTGATTCAAAATGAAATTGCATTAAAGCCGTGGTTCTCTAAAATAAGACTTGGAAAAATTGCCACTACCAGTATCATAAGAATGCGATTGGGTCATGTTTGTTCCCCTGCAAATCTAGCTAGATTTCACATAATTGATAACCCTATGTGCGAGTGTGGCGCGGGGATTGGAGATCTGAACCATATATTTTTTAGTTGTTCTAAATATGATCGATCTTCATTTATAGTGAGTTTAATAACTTTACGTGTTCCTTTCCCTACATCGATTATTTCCATATTATTATTAAAAAATTATGATATCTATAATGCCATATCTGCATTCATTCTAAAAAATGATATTAAATTGTAATTTATGTATTGTATTATCACCATATCGTCATATTACATCCTCACCCAATTTCATAAAACTCCTCACGATTCCATATTTCCAAACTCCTTTGATCCTATCAAAATTTCGTTCCGTCATTTCCAATTTTTTTCCTTGCAACAGTTTTCCCAAACTTTTATCGCAACTGGCATAAGCACAAGCCGTGCATTGCCATCCAACCACAAAAAAAAAAAAAAAAAAAAAAAAAAAACTAGAAAATAGAATCGATTGAATAGGCCTGTTGCCGCCAAAAATGTAATGAATTAGTCCGTCTCTAAGATTGTTCAAAAATAAAAGGTGCATATTTTTTCATTTGTAAATTAGACCTAAAATGACAAAGATAGCATGTTAAAATTACGCGTGACGTCACAGAGTGAGAGTTTTTTCGCCACTGAAAAGACCCCCACTCCTACATTTTGATGCCTTGTATCTTTTTTCATTTAAACAAAAAATAACAATATTTGTTGGTTGTTTAAGATGTAGGTAACTACAGGATTGACAGGGGATGTAAGCGACCCATCATCTTTTCGCTCCAAGACCACCTCACCTGCCCTTGGTGCATCCTGCCGAATAACGAACGAGGCGCTGGCAACCGACTGGTGGCGGTATAACATCACTATTGAAGGCGTATCTCAATACCACAGACCGACGACGGGCAGCAGCGTCACCGGAGCGAGAAGCTACGCCCTGCGATCGCCAACCCGCCTGCCCAGCGTGGCGATTATGGGTATCCTCCAGATGTTGGCCCTAAGTGGCGAACAACTGGAGAGGCCTGTGTCCGGCAGTGGACTGCAATGGGCTGATGCTGATGATGATGATAGGATTGACTTCTCTACAGATTTATTATAAGTATAGATATAGATTATTCCCGTAACCCATGAAGTGTACTGTGGTTAGGCTACGATGGTGCACGCATTGCGGCGGATGCAATCCCACGGGACATTGGCCACGACAACTATTGCGTCGGCTTGCACTCGGCCATCTAACTGCACTGATTGATCTACTACATTACACGTTAGTACCTGGCTATTTGCTCTGCGGTCAGATCGTTACGGCCATGTCCTGAAGCGAATAGGTTATTTTGTAATAAACTTGCGTTACTTTATACGAGAAACGATTTGATTTGACAATCTAAACTAATATTATAAAGCTGAAGAGTTTGTTTGTTTATTTGTTTGAACGCGCTAATCTCAGGAACTACTGGTCCGAATTGAAAAATTCTTTTTGTGTTGGATAGACCATTTATCGAGGAAGGCTTTAGGCTTTATAACATCACAATAATGGAAAATGTAAAAAAAAAACGGGGAAAAAATAACTATTCCACGCGGACGAAGTCGTGAGCACAGCTAGTGTATTATAACTTTAAACTATCGCATGAGGCATGAAGACTTCGGGATTATACTTTTTTAATCCAGACGGTTCTAAAAATATATAATTAAAGACTCTTAGGCAAAAAGAGTAAGTTTCAGTTCATGAAATTAATAACAAAATTTTAATTATAGTGAACCATAGCTCTATAAGTAGGGAACAGTTTTATATTAAGGTCGAATGATCAACTGTTGAGACTCGTATTTCGTGATTATCTTTCAATAATTGTGAAACTAATATAATTGTAATTACGTAAGCTATGAATCAACATTTAACATTTTTATTCTTTATTAGTTCTTTTTTTTTTTTTTTGTTTTGGGTCTTCCTATAAGTCTCATCATAATTATGAACCTATTAGTTTGTAGCACACTACCTTCTTACTGTTTCTGCTTAGCCCAATGGTTGACTGGTAGAGAATGCCTACGCGGCATTAAGTCCGCCTTTTGTACAAATTGTTATATGCAATAAATATTAAATAAATAAATAAATAAATAAATAAACGCAATATAAAAGTGACTCGTATTTTTTCCGTTCGAAGTAAACAATAATTTACATACAAGTTTAAGGACACAACAGAACTGCTTACCCCGAGCCAGCAAGTTCCGAAGGCGCAGTAGTCAATTTGATTCCGTCCCTCTCAGGTTTCCCCAATCCGAATGTATTATTTCACTACAACCAGGGATTCTCGTCTAGTGATGTGAATAATGTATGGCGATGTGAATAGGGCGATTAACCAATCTCATAGCTTGAAATTCTTAAATTTCAAGCCATGTGAATTTTGAATCGCGGTACAGCTCTTTCCCGCTCTGACACAGTGGAACGGCAACCTTCAATTACCTCCCAACACATTTAGTAAAACTCTTTGAATTTGCCACTTTCCTGCACTTGCCACTGGCCTCGCATGGTATACTTAGTTATGCCACTGCAGTCTATTTTCTGGAGTGGAGACCGCGTATCGGCAAACGTAATGTAGGACGCCCTCAGGCCAGGTGGATTGCGACAAAACAGTTGTATGATTTTGAGGTTAGTAAATTTGATCGACAACCCGCCTGCCCAGCGTGGCGATTATGGGCAACTCCCCCAAATGGTCGGGCGAACATAAGGAGAGGCCTATGTCCGGTAGTGGACTGACACGGGCTGATGATGATGATGATGAAACTGGATTTGTTTAGATTTAAGCCTTAAAAATCAGGTAATGAATACAGTCGTAATGTGACTATTTTTGCAACGTTCGCGTTATCAGAGTACCTACCTATCTAATAATATATTTTTTTAATTTGATCAGTGTCCTTTTATCGATATCGGCAAAGCGTGCTCCAACATCACTAAACGGATACCTTTCAGTACCTATATCCCAGTGTCCCGTGGGCCCAATACAGACTCCGGGGCAAACGGCCGGCCCAGGCGTCAGCAGTTACATGAAAACCAATAATAATATCAATAATGTAACTGCAGGGTTGAATTCTTGCACTGGAGTGAAAAAAAATGTTTGTTCGGCGAATAAAAGATTGTGAGTTTTGTGTATAGCAAAACTTTATGACTTTTTTTTATAGTAGCTCGACAACTTAAGTCAAATGTATGGTGCGCAATAAAGAATATCTATCTATTTCGACATAATGGCTTCCCTACGCCTGATGGAAAGCCAAAGAGAAGCCCAAGTCGCTGTGACAACTGGCAAGTAACTGGTTAGTTACCTATCCGTGGCCACTGCCATGCCGGCCCAACCCTAACCCCCTACAAGCTCCGGAGACCCTACTCCCCAGCAGAAACACGACCCGGAGGTCATTTGGCTGCGGTATTCTATAGGATGGAGGTCCTTCCCCGGACGGGTAGCTCAATACGAGCGAAGATTCGCTATGCCCTACCTCTCTTAAATAATTTCTCTTAAAACATTTTCTCAATTGAATACCTAATAAGGAGCTGTACAGTAGTTTATCTACAGTTGCGGGAACAAACACGCTAGTTAAACGTTTAAACCAAACATTTCCCGTAAATACAAAGGGTGTTCCATAAAGTGCCGCGTGCGACGGTTTGAGCCGGGTCGCAAACAGCGGCAGTTAAATAATTCCTAATGGGGCGGAATCTAATGGCACGTTTAAGGCTATAGCCTAAAGCATACTAAACATAAACATTCGTAGAGGACAGCGATGGAACCTCGGAATAGTGATGTGACTAACAGTCGCTTTTTGTTAATGTATTCGGAAGATTACTTTTACTCATAATTAACTTCTCTATATGGACTCTCACAACACACACACACACACACTTATTATCCTGTATACTTATTTCCTTTATATTAATCTTTGTGTTGTTGTTTCAAAAATAAACTAAATTAATGTACATATTTAAATAACAAAATGTAATTTCTCATTATATAGCGCGGTCTGAGGGTGTGGCCTGGTGACCTGTAGCACAGGTTTCGCTCTGAAGCCTATTTCAGGCACCAGCCCTCACTTTTTAGGCAACAAATTGTAATGTTCTTATTTGTATTTAACCTTAAGCTTGCCTAATTTGTGAAGGAAAATAAACATATTTTGAATTGAATTTTGAATTGAATTCCTGTTTCATATCTTTCCTCAAAAAAATATCCGCATAGATTTGATTGACAAAGATCATAAAACTTCAGAGTATATACTACTATAAACCTAGACATTGCATGCCCAACAGGTACCTAACGAATAACGTTACACAGCCACTCACCTCAAAGCACAGGGAGCTCGCGGCAAACAATCATTGATTGGCGCGCGCCAAATTGAGAAACGATGATATTTCAATAAGAATTTCCTCAAAAGATTACGGGATCAGGCGCCAAACTCGGAAGCGTGTTTATCTTCTTTCGAGTCGAACACCATGGTGGTTGAAGGAAAAACAAACAGGAAAGTTATTGGTTATTTAAAGTGCTAAAAGTTGCTAAAAATACAGTCTCAGTGTTTCTCAAAGTGGTTTCAGCGACAACGCCCCCTTGTGGGCCCTTGGTTAAAGGCGTTCACTAGTTGTAGTGAACGCTAAAAAGTACCGTTTTTTTATATTGGCTCGACATAATGGCTTCCCTACGCCTGATGGAAAGCGAAAGAGAGGCCCAAGTCGCAGTGACAACTGGCAAGTAACTGGTCAGTAACCTGTCAGTTGCCACAGCCATGCCGGCCCAACCCTAACCCCCCACGAGCTCCGGACACCCTACTCACCAGCAGAAATACGACCCGAAGGTCATTTGCCTGCGGTATTTTATAGGGTGGAGGTTCTTCCCCGGACGGGCAGCTCAATTCGAGCGAAGATTCGCTATGCCCTACCTCTCTTACCGTTACCGTTGTAACATAACTTAGTGTTCATTTATAGTGTAATGGAGAAGAGTTTTCTCATTGATAAATAAATCTCGTTTAGAATAATAGTTTAAATTCCAGACCAGACTAATATAGTTATCATACAACAATTGATTTACGCCAACCGTTAGGACGAGACGGCCCACAGGCACGTTAGCTGTTGGTCCCGGGGTGCTATCTTTACCAACTCAGATAGCAGTCCGTTACATCATATCAGAGATGATGATAACTCTGACGCCTAAACTGGGGAATGGGTATAGCTTACCCTAAGTGTTGCGGAGGTCTGATGGCAGTCGCTCTGTGTGAAAGCTTAGCCCTCGCCAAATCTCTCAGTTTGGGAAGCCGACCCTGAGACAATCGGAAAAAAAGGCTAGGATGCTGATGACATAGCGAGTGAAACTCAAATGGCAAATTGTTTCTTTAGAGCTCCACCGTGTCTAAGATAGCGACTACATACAGTAGCAACATACTTACATGAATTTCATTATAATACAATGAAAAGAAAAGAAAAGTGGAGAGGACACAGAGGCCGATGTTGGATAAAAACTGAGAAATACGTAAGTAGGTACAGTAGGTGTGCGATACAATGATCGGTCTTTATTGCGAAGCAGTTTTAGTAAAATACAAGTCTTTACAAATATACTAATTGTAAATTGAAATAATATAAAAACATTTATTTCTATTCGAAATTACCTTTAATTGAAATATATAAAAATTAATTCATTCTAATTGCTGAATGGATTTAATAATGATCCATTTAAATATTTCTTTTGATATACCAAAAGAAATATTTAGCATTCTATTGGAATTCTGTAATATACAGCTGTGGTTTGAGTTAAAACTGGGAGAGGAAATAAATTGCGCAAACTAACGTACACTTATAGTCATCTGAGGAACTTGGAGGTAATTATTACCGTATTTTAAGGACAAAAAAATTTCACTTGTCAGAACTCGTTTGTGTTATTGGACAGGATGAAAATGTTTATTAAATCGAAATTTGTTTAAAACCAAATTACCATATTTGAGTTTCTTTAAAATAGAAAATTTACTGACAGAACATGGTTTTCTCTTCATTTTTTATATTTTTAAGCCAAGTATGTGTATGTGCGATACGATAGAATTCACCCGCGAACAAAATTAAATACGCGCTTAGACAAACCCCAGGTTTTGGGTACTATAAGTAATCAAGTGCTCTTAATAAAATAACAAATCAGCTGATTAACATTTGTGGAAAGCACTTACCTGCATTATATTGATATACGTTGATCTGATACAACATATTGGTACGTGGTGGGGCTTGGGCCAGGTGAACACGACTCCAAAGGGGTACCTGCGGCTGGCCAGGGTAGGGCAGGGATGCGGCCGTATGCTTCGGCGTTACCCGAGTCCTTGCAAGTTGCTGCCCACTGGCGACACAGTTTACGGGGGGGTTTAGTGGGACTGATGCCTTTCATTCAGAGCTGTGCCTTAATGCATATCTAAGAAATAAGTCGAGCATGCCTCCATGTGGAAGGCAATAATTCCCCCATGGAGTCATGTTCCGGTACAAGTGAAGGGTTTTAACTGCCACAGCACCCTCCTTTTACGTTCTTTGTGATATCAAATTAAAGTAACTTTCTATTTCCCTCTGATTCAGGCGATTTAGCGATGCATTGGGATATCTTAGGGACGATATGATGAGAGCACTGTGACCTGCCCACCATGCTGTGGAACGTATCTGTCATGCTGCGCGTACTAACACTGAACATAGACAATAAGTATAAGAAACGTGAGTATTAGAAGAGTTTGACCAAAAATGACAGAGTATAGCCCGTCAAAATTACGCGTGGCGTCAAAGAGTGGGAGTTTTTCGCCACTGCGTGACGTCAAAGACCCCCACTACTACATTTTGATGCCTTGTATTTTTGATATTTTTTGTTTTAAAAGAAAAAAGGAAAAATACATGTCCAATATATTTTTATAATCTAAAATACGGACTAAACTATAATGTAATTATTTTGGCCTTGGAAACATCACTATTATAAGCGCTGTTCTAGAGTTTTGTGCTCTTGCCTGTGTGCCTTTTTTTATAAAAAGAGCGTTCAGGATGACCTCACTCCACCTGATGGTAAGCGGTCGTGTGGTCCAAATGTTAGGTCGACAGGCACATTAGGGCAAACCCTCCGCGCCTGTCGTCCTTACCCTGAACGCCCACTGAGATGCGTTTCACGCCCGCCTAAAGAACCCAGGATTGTAAGAGGAAGGAAACACATGAGCTAGAAGGGCATTCCATGATTTAATGGCACGGGGCCGGAACGAGGAACTGAACAGGACTGGATCGATGTGGGTATCGTAATAGTATTACCAGAACCTGTCTTCAGGGATCCCTCTGGCCTTCTACGTCATCACGGCCACAGTGGCCCTGAGCTACTTCTACGTGTACATGGTGTCGGTGGCCTGGTTCGTGGCCGTGCGCAGCCGCCAGACCGGCCTCATCGTGCCGGCCATGGTCGTCGGCTCCCTCGGGATCTCCAGCGAGATCGGCACCACCAAGCTGGTCTACATGTTTTTTAATAGGTATAGAACAAAATCCTTATACTTATATTTATTTAATCCGTGTGGTTTTAATATTTAGAATACTGGTAACTAAATAGTAAAATGCTAAATGAAACAATGGTCTAAGATCCAAGTGAAAGTCGACCTTTAACCAAGTGGTTAATAGATGAAAAGTATGATCTATCATGGCGGTGTGTGAACGACCGACATACCCTGTCATTGAGCCGACATACCTCCATTATGGGGAAGTGCAATAACATTATCCCCAGCAAAAAAGTTACGTTATTCTTACTACTTTTTCTAGGCACAAAGTGCGAAATCTAGTGGACCTGTACCGTTCGTGCGATTCGCTGGTAACTCCCGGCAGTCGGTTCGAGGCCAACCTGATGACGAAGCTCAGGGAAGTGAAGAAGAGAGCCATATTCTTCTGGATAGTGATCATTGGCAACGGCGTGGTGTACGTGGTGAAACCTTTGTTGATGTCCGGCCGACATCTGATGGAAGATTATTTTATCGTTTACGGTTTGTGACTTAATTCTTGATTATAATAGTGGTAGATTTCAGTGAGTTGACATACAAACATCATCGTAGTGCATTTTGTGACCAATTTTATTTTTTTAAGCCTTTTCCAGGCAGTGGACACTAAGATTTTTTGCTTTGAAATAGGCCAGACCCAATGATTTTCTCCTATTTGGAAGCAGGGATAGGTCCTTTTAATAGAGCCCTATGTGGCGGCTTTCTTGAGCAAATTCCGGGTCAACTTTCCCGTTTGGGTCTTTTAGGAAAACGAACTTTTCAAAATTAGCTCTTGCCTGGTTGTTAGTCATCCACTTGTCAATCTATATGTGTCCATTTAACAATATCAGTCATTGAATAAACTATTTTCCTATCTCCTCCTACTCATAAATACATAGTCTGATATATTTCTTCAAACTTAACCAAAATCTTTTCTTTCATTCCGGCAGGTTTGGAGCCGAAATACGAGACACCCAACTACGAAATCTCCTTCCTCCTAATGACAGGCGGCGTCATCTTCACCTGCTACCTGCCCGCCAACATCAGCGCCTTCTTCATCGTCATCACCGGCTACACCGAGGCTCAGATGTCCGCTCTGAGCGAAGAACTTCTCCACCTCTTCGATGACGCTCAACAAAACCGCAGTGATGGTAACGAATCAGCTACAACATCATTCACTGTTGATGATGATGCTAAAACGCTAAACGAATACATAAGAGAACGGCTCAAAGATATAGTAAGAATACACACTACGAATATCAACCTGGTACACAAAGTCGAGAACGCATACAGAGGGTCCATTGCGGCGGAGTTCCTTTTGCTGACCCTAGGTATCATTGTTGAACTCCTCGGTCGTTTAGAAAACACATACATCCAGATACCGTTCGCGTTGATGCAGGTGGGGATGGACTGTTTCTCTGGGCAGAGACTGATGGACGCAAGCGTTACCTTCGAGCGAGCGGTGTATGCTTGTAAATGGGAGAACTTGGACGTGGGCAATAGGAGGACGGTGCTGTTGATGCTGCAGATGGCGCAGAAGACTCCGAGGCTGTCCGCTGGTGGCGTCACCATGTTGAGCTTCACGAGTCTTGCGTCAGTTATAAGGATAATATACTCGGGGTATACTGCTCTGAGACAGGTGACGATGTAATTACGCGTCACAGTCGAAAGTATTTTGATTTTTTTATTACTGAGTCCGGTGTTAAACAGTTTCCGCCGCTCATAGACTCTATAATACTAGGTGCACAGCTAAACTTCTGCCTACCGTCAGGACAGGATTCTTTTTAGACTACACGTTTGAAGAAGGACAAGATACAGGAAACACTGGCTGGGAGCTGATCTCCCTTAATATATTATTATATACGTAAAATACATATAATTTAAACGACGATGAAAAGTATGATTATTTAGGACCAAAGAAAGTATGTACTATTTTATATTATGGCCAAAGATAGTCTGTACCATCTTATAAATGTTCCTCTAATAAATTAGTTCAATTTGAATACAGAAAAGTTATTTTGAATGTAAGCAAGCATATATTTCTACATTCCGCAGTAGATTTATTTTCACCTTCACCATAAGTTCGTCGAAAAAACGTACATTTAGTAGTACTAACTTCAAAGCAAACACAATGGTAAGTACGCGGGGATTTTTGAACCTTTGCCTTCCGTACAGAAGTTCATTACTTTAACCACTAAGCCGCCGGCCGCTCTTCTAATAGAAAAAAAAAAGAAAAATATTTATAAGATACCTAATAAATATTTTTTTTCTAAGCGTTCTAAGGTACATCCAAGGGTCCAATCTAATTGAAGTTGCGCGTTATATGCGTTGTTGTTACATGCATGTGTAATAATAACTTCCTGTGATTCTTTGGATATAATTCTTGATATGTTTCTGACGACAGGCGTTAAAGACTACCCGTGGTCACTGATAATTGAATATCAACGATGAACAAGTTCATAATTCATTAATACCGTCTACGAATCTAATAACATATCTCTAAGCGTTCTAAGGTACATCCAAGGGTCCAATCTAATTGAAGTTGCGCGTTATATGCGTTGTTGTTACATGCATGTGTAATAATAACTTCCTGTGATTCTTTGGATATAATTCTTGATATGTTTCTGACGACAGGCGTTAAAGACTACCCGTGGTCACTGATAATTGAATATCAACGATGAACAAGTTCATAATTCATTAATACCGTCTACGAATCTAATAACATATCTCTACCCTTTTGAAGGATTGGGCTGAGGTTAGTATAAAAGCGTAGACCAGAGAAATGAGAAAGATGGATATTTTGATATGAATATGGCACCGTAAAATTGTAAATACCGTTAGATTATAATATATCTAGCGAGATTGTAAACTATAGACAGATTGTGAATTGTAATTTAATGCTACAGTTTAACTTTACTTTTCGCTAGATTGTGTCCGATCAAAGTGGAACTGTTGATAATTTAATGCGCGGCAGATTGGAACTTAACAATTTAACTTCGATCGGTTTCAATCTATCGAAAATTAATCATCATCATCAGCCTATTACAGTCCACTGCTGGACATAGGCCTCTCCAGCTGTTCGCCACTTAGAGCAAACATCTGGAGGATACCCATAATCGCCACGCTGGGCAGGCGGGTTGGCGATCGCAGGGCGTAGCTTCTTGCTCCGGTGACGCTGCTGCCCGTCACCGGTCTTTAGTATTTAGCTACGCCTTCAATTGTGATGGTTATACCGCCACCAGTCGGATGCCAGCGCCTCGTTTGTTGTTCGGCAGGATGCACCACGGGCAGGTGAGGTTGGCTTGGAGCGAAAAGATGAAAGGCCGCTCCCTTACATCCCCGAAAATTAATAGTTAAACTGAAATTATATTACAGTTCACAATCTGTCAACAGTTTACAATCTCACGAGATAGATTATAATCTAGCGATAGGTATTTACAATTTTACGGTGACAAATACACTGATATCTATTACAGAATTTGAGTGGTAGGCGAAAGTTGTTTTCACCTAACTTTGCAGGTCTACCTCGGGCAGACATTGCAGTTAGGTGAAAACAACTTTGACGATGAGGAGAATAGAAGACTAGGCTGGGTTGTGTTTGGGAAACTGCGTAGAGTCTTCTCATCGTCGATCCCACAGTGTTCAAAGACGAAAGTCTTTAACCAGTGCGTCCTACCCGTTATGACAATGACGAAAAATTTACACTTACGGTACGTCTGGTCCACAAGCTAAAACTTGCTCTGCGAGCTACGGAAATGGATGTCATCCGACAGAGAACCAATGTCACTGATCACCGGATCAGCAAGCTGAAGTGGCAGTGGGTTGAACACATCAGCCGCAGAACCGATAAACGTTGGGGTAAACGAGTTCTAGAGTGGAGACCGCGTCTCAGCGAACGTAGTGTATAGAGCGCCCTCAGGCCAGGTGGAGTGACGATTTGTGCAAGATGGCTGGCAAGTGCTGGATGTGAGAAGCCCAAGATAAAGGAATATGGCAAAGAATTGGAGAGGCTTAAGTCCATCAGTGGACTGCAAAGGGCTCCACTCCAGAACTCCAACAAGTTCTAAGAATACAGACCGACTACCTAATTAACCTTTATATTATCCGTAGGTGTATAAGACTATGACTAAAAGCGTCTAAAATATTAGTTAAATTAGTTAATCCAATCAAAACTTCACCTCGAACGCCTCCTCTGAAGCCACGGTTTCTGGGAAAGGAAGAATCTGTAACCCGATTTCACATTTTATTAATTAAAGTTTAACCACTGCGCTACCTACTACCTTCTCGCTCAGTACCTACGTTATCTATACCGCGCACAAAACGGTGCGTAGGTAAATAATAATATATATCAGATAATATCACGTACATTATTCTGATCCCAAAGGAAATAGCTCGGGCACTTGTATCAGAACATAGAAGGTAACACAAATATATATATGTATACTTAAATACATATTATAAATAGATATTATAATACAAGACGTGATACGGAAAAACAAACACAAATGCTTGTCACAGGAATTATTACCCTGAGTGGGACTCGAATCTGAAAAACGTTCTTAGTGATAACTACTTACTATAAATAAAGAACTGTGTCAAGAATAAAATGTTCTATGTGATTGTTCAAACAATCATGGCAAAGTCAGTCTTTATAATAATAAATAAATATAATAAATAACCCAAGACATGCCACGCTGGGCCACACAGCGCCACCTAGCCCCAAACTAAGCCGAAGCTTGTACTATGGGTACTAGACAACTGATAAACTTACTTATATACTTTTTTTTTTGTAAATAAATACATATTATACATAGAAAACACCCAGACCAATACAAACAGACATGTTCATGCACACAAATGTTTGTACTGTGCGGGGATCGAACCCACAACCCTTGGCTCAGAAGGCAGAGGGCACTACCAAATGAGCTACCGAGCCTGTCTTTATATCTGAAATAATTTTAATTCGTATAGGTATTTTAAGAAAACAACGTTGTGCAACAATTGGCGCGGTCAATCCGATGATGGGTGACCAAAATTTGACACCGATTTCCTCCGTGCTTCGGAAGGCACGTTAAGCTGTTGGTCCCGGTTGCTATCTTTACCAACTCAGATAGCAGTCGTTACATCATATCAGAGATGATGATAACTCTGACGCCTAAACTGGGAATGGGTATAGCTTACCCTAAGTGTTGCGGAGGTCTGATGGCAGTCGCTCTGTGTAAAAGCTTGCCCTCGCCAAATCTCTCAGTTTAGGAAGCCGACCCTGAGACAATCAGGAAAAAGGCTAGGATGATGATGAGATATTTTGAGAAAACGCTCAGAATATGCCTAGATTACGATTATTTTTAGGCGTACTTATTTCTGTTCCCGTCTACCTGCCCAGCAGATTTGAATTTACAGTCACTTTGCCATAGCCAGTGATGTGGCAGTCAGCGCGCAAGTTCGGCCTGGAGCACTGCGACCTGGAGACCATGCTGCAGAACGTGAACCTGCTATTGCGCACGCTCACGCTCAACATCGACAGCCAGAACAAGAAGCGTAAGTTTTATAATAAAATTAAACTATAATATCTCCTGCGTATCTACGACTGACTGCATTGTGTACTTTTTTCCAAGGAGATTGGACACTGGCTAAAATTTAAGAGAGTTTCCGTTATCTCCGGCAGCCATTCCGTGGGTGTACTATCTGGTGACGCTGGTGCTGGGGCTGTGCTACTACTACGTGTTCCTGTTCTGCATGGCGTGGGTGGTGGCGTGGCGCAGCCGGCAGACCGGCGACTGGCTCGGCGCCACCATCGTGGCCTCCCTCGGCATCACCAGCGAGATCGGCACCACAAAACTGCTCTACATGATCTTGTATATGTACGTTGAAGGCATTATTTGGTGTGAAACTGAAGGCACGGACGAGCTGTCAGTGTAGTTTCCGGATTTATGCCGCGGCCACACATTGGATTTAACTTTGCGTCCAATCACTGTCCAATGCCCAATACTAGTAACGCGCTCAATGTCTTCATTGTGTCAAAGTACCGATACATACATTGGTGCATTGGGCACAAAACGTAACGCTGGTGCAAATATCTAAAATATGTGGCCGCGGCTTTAGAATAGGCCCAACCAGTAGAATGCATTCGAGAAATTCAGAAATCAGTCCTCTAAATGGGGGCTCATGAGGTATAATGTACTAACCAGCTACTCATTCACAGCCGCCAAATTCGGGAACTTGTCGACTTATACAGAGAATGCGATAAGTTGGTGTCGCCTGAAAGCCGGTTCGCAGACAATCTCCTCAAAACGCTCAAGGTCGTGAAGAAACGAGCAATTTTTTTCTGGATGGTGCTAGTCGGGAATGGCGCAGCTTATATATGCAGGCCTTTCTTGAGGCCCGGAAGACATTTATTGGAAGACAGCTTCACAATTTACGGTTAGACGCGAAGACTTCATATATTTCGTTGTTTTAGCATTAGAAATCACTACATTTGGGCCTTTAAGCCCTGGCGTCACTATACCATACGAGGCCCGTAGTATGTTCATCGAATTTTCACTAAATGTTGGGAGCTTGGATTCTCCTATGACCGGTCTCTTACTACTGGAGGCCCGTGACTTTTTGCCGACATGCCATTCTGTAGTTACGCCACTGTCTTATAGTATGCACGTTAAATCACTAAATCACAATAGTCTCTACCGACTTGGGCCTCTCTTTCTCTCTCCGCCAGGTGACGGGAGGCCACTATACTGTGCCTGGAAATTAGTATGGAATATTTAAAAATTATTGTTTGCTTTTCAGGTTTTGAACCAAAATTCGAATCGCCAAATTATGAAATTTCAAACCTCCTACTATCGGGTGGAATTGTGTTCGTAGTCTACCTGCCATCGAACATCAGTGCCTTTCTGATTATCATCACTGGGTACACCGAAGCCCAGATGATTGCTCTTTCTGAGGAGATGTTGAATCTATGGGACGAGGCTCAAAGACATTACCAGCACAGAGCTGCGGCCTTTGCCACCAGCTCTGTTTTGATACAGAGCAGGGAAGCAAAGTGGCAGGAATACACGGCAAAGAAAGAAATCGTTAATGCGTACATCAGGTCACATCTGCGCGAAATCATCAAAATGCACAGAACGAACATTTTCATTGTGCAGAAGGTAGAAAACGTCTATCGGAATTTGATTGCCGCTGAGTTCATACTGCTGACGTTCGGGATCACAGTGGAGCTGCTGGGGCGCCTCGAGAACACCTACCTGCAGATACCGTTTGCGCTGATGCAGGTGGCGATGGACTGCTACTGCGGGCAGAAGGTGATGGACGCGAGCGTCGTCTTCGAGAACGCGGTGTACGCGTGCCAGTGGGAGAACTTCGACGTGGACAACATGAAGACGGTGCTGGTGATGCTGCAGATGTCGCAGAAGACGATGCGGCTGTCCGCGGGCGGCGTGACCATGCTCAGCTTCACCAGCCTCGCGTCCGTCATTAGAATCATTTATTCTGGATACACTGCTTTGAGGCAGCTCTATTAGGACTCAATTTACAGTCGCAATGATCGCCCATCATCATCATTAGCCGCAGTCTGCTGCTGTAATTAAGCCTTTCTATTTAGATCGACGTCAGTCAGTCAGGTGCAGTGACGACTTGCGCAGAATGACTGGCAAGTGCTGGCAAGAAGCCCAGCATCGATCAAAGTGGTGAACATTGGGAGAGGCCTATGTCCAGCTGTGGACTGATAAAGGTTCGATCCTGGGTTCCTTGCATCCAGGTCATGACATTTTGCACAAGTTGTCACTTCACCTCAGTCATTGACTATGTCTGCCGAGTAATAAAAAAGTGTGACATTCGCTTCAGAAGTCGTTCACTTCAACGGCTGTTGATTCTGCGGCTGATATGGCCAGCTCAGCCTATTCCTCTGCCTCATCAGCTTGCTAATGCGATGTGCTAATGACTTTAGTTCTCTGTCTGAACAGCTTAATCCGCATTAGATCAGATCGCTGTGCGACTTTAAACCTGTGGACCTTTATGACACAGAGAAGAGGTATATCCCAGTATGTATTTGATTGTGGCAGCCCCAGGCAGACATAATAGATTTTTTTATAGTATGCCATTTACTACGCGGCTTAACACTTTAGCAGGTTATAGCTAAGCACGTTATTTTTCCTAGGCTAAACTGTTAACGATAAATATAAACAGATATTAATTAAAAAATAAATCAGCTGTAATAATTATAAAATTCTTTTAAATTGCAACATACTCATTAGCTGCCGTAACAACAGCAGATCTTGTCCTATCTCGGAATCCTAGATACCCAACTTCAGTAAAAATAATAAGGCAGCTGTATCTGTAGAATAAATCGGACACAGTCACTACCAAATGAGTCATTGAGCCAGTCAATAGTATACATCTTTATGGCGCCAGCCAAGTCTTTAGCCTAGCGGTAATGACTTTATGTTGTAATGCCTGATCCGGATTCTCGCGAGGCGCCTCCTAGAGGCTCTCCATACGAGTCTTGTCGAGAGGAGGCTGTAGGAGTGGCGTCCATCCACACTCTCGTTTTAATTCAGTTGCCCGCTATGCTACGCCTCGCGTCCGAAAAACCGACACAAAGTAGAGCGTCGGCGAGGCGAGGCGACGTGAGGGGACAGGAGCACACTGTCCTCACTCTCGCACATCATTTTCATCAGTCTATCACAGTCCACTGCTGGACATAGGCCTTTCCAGTTGCTCGCCACATAAGGCAAACATCTCGAGGATATACCCATAATCGCCACGCTGGGCAGGCGGGTTGGTGATCGCAGGGCCTGATAATGACGCCTTTTACATCGTTCGGCTTCTAATTAATACATCTTTAGTATAAAGTAGTAAAACCTACAAATATCTAAAAAAAAAATCGCGCCAGACCAATGAGCCAAAAACGCTCACTTTGTGAGAATCGCCCACTTGCGTTTCTTCGCGCAGCCTCGTGGAGAGTCCGGCATAAGGTGATAGATCTATACTAAGTAAAGACTAGCTAGTCGGTTTGGCGTAATGCTCGAATCTATGATGTTACATTACAGCGAAATGCTCCAGGTGAGGAAGCACCTTTGTTTACACGCACGTTCGATACTAATCTTTATTTGCCGAAAACTACGTTTTGCTTTGTTTTGTATTTGTAAACAGATTCGTATTTGCCCTTGGCACATTTTTCTGCCATTAACAACCCAACACTTTAGTTCTTCCGTGGTCATTGCGCTTACAATCCTGTCTGAAAGATCAAGTACATAGTAAAAATCATGGTTGTGGTGTTGCAGTTATTATTTTACTGTGAATATTAAATGTTCTACTCTAATTAATAATCAAACCAGTACCAATAAGCAAGTAGAAGCAGCGCACGCACGAGTGTATGTCGTGTATGCCTAAACGGCTACAAAAATTAATTATGCTTAAAAGGACCTAATTCCCTGAGCCGTAAAAATTTTATTTTAACAAGTAAACAACAACATTTCTTCCAATAAACACGACGTACATTTTTTCAATTAACTGAACATCTAGTACTATGTCATCAACTAATAACTTAATGCACACTTTGTTCGCATTTTAAGTGATGCTATTCTATTAAGTAATTATTTATTTAAGTAGTACCGGCTTTTCCGTTTTTATGTTTCGATACATTTGTTAATCAGTCCTGTCTAGATACTGTCGCTGTGTCTTACATCAAAGTACCTAATTTATTAATACTGGTACGTACGTCTGCGACGCGTGGACGAACAGTGCCCAAAATCCTACAGGTACCCAAAAATCTATAGGATTTTTGGCACTGTGCCTCCGTGCGACGCATAGTAACGTTTGTGAATGTGACCTACAAACACACACATTTCTATTAGTTTACATAGCGTATTATAGCGTGCGTGCCCAATAGTAGTAATATTTTAAATTTTATTTTAGTTTTTAATGAATTCAGAACATATATCCGAACTGTAACAATTGTGCCAGGAAAACTAATACCTTGTGAGACAGACACTTCATAGCGCAGGAGTCAATTTATCTGTAATTCATTCATTCAAAATTTAAGAGCTTCGCTCTATATTTGGATTGTTGTAGATAAATTATAAATTTATAATTTATTTAGAATTAAGAGCTTCACTCTTGTCGGTGGAGTAATTTCCATTTTTCCCTGGACTCCGCCAGCACCTTCAACTCCCCGTACGTCATGACATCAACTTTTTCCATCAATTGTTTGGTATATGTCCGTCTTGGCCTTCCTCTTCCTCTCCTACCTTCTACTTAGCCTTCAAGTATTGTTTTTATTAGTTTGTCATGATGTAGAGGTGTCCCACCATTTTCTCTCTTCTGTTCTCAACAGTTTGAATCAAACATCTTTTCTCCTTAACCAATACCTTTTCATTAGTTTATTAATATAATTCCATCCAGCTTATTCTCTTCAATCTTTTCCAACATCACATTTCAAAAGCTTCCAGTCTTTCCATTTTTAAATGTTTCTATTTATAATAAAGCGATATGTTGGAGAAACTGAAGAGGTTTGGCCTTGGGCACTGCGATCTGCCCACCCTGCTGTGGAATGTAGCCTTCATGCTGAAAGGGCTTATGCTCAACATCGATAAGAGATATATGAATCGTAAGTACTAAGGAAACATCGTCGAAACAAAATTTCAAAGTTCGTAAAGCTTGGCAATGATAAAGCAGGAAAAATAAAATGCAATTGGATCAGAATTAGTGTGCGCTGATTGTACCTACTGTCATTTTTTAACTATGCCATAGTGCCAGACTGTACATGCGCTTAGTACACTCAAGACCTTTTTTATTGTCGTCTTCTTAATTTGTAGTAAAGACTTGCTCATAGGAACAATAAGACTCATGGAAAATCTCGATTTTAATGTTTCAGGCATCCCAACGATACTATATATCATTAATGTGATACTCGCCGTCAGCTACCTGTACACATACTTCTTTTCAATGATATGGTTCGTGTTTGTCCGCTGCGTTCAGACTAAAGATCTTGCTGCTGCAATGATTGTCTTCTCGCTCGGCATTACAAGTGAAATCGGTGTTGCAAAATTTATCAACACCTATATTTATAGGTAACAATTTCTTGTCATGTTCTATTTTGTAAGTACATAAACATCTCATAATGTATCTTCAAACTTTTATGGTTTGCTCAATTTTAGAGACGAGATCCGAAATCTGCTGCAAGACTGTCTCGAATTAGACTCTACAACTGTATCTGGGAGCCGCTACTCCATGAATTTACTACAAACTCTCAGAACAGTGAAGAAGCGCGCACTAACGTATTGGATAATCATCATCAGTAATGGAGTCCTGTATATTCTGAAACCTATTGTGATGCCTGGTCGCACCGCTATGGAAGATATCTTTATTCTTTACAGTAAGAGATTACCTGCGTGTAAAGCTTTCTTGTTTCTTGTTATCGTAAGAAAAATTTGCATTATCAAAATTTTCATTAAATCTTTACAGAACTTGAACCAGAGTTTGAAACGCCAAACTACGAACTGGCTTATTTTCTCAGCGCTACCGGGTCTGTCCTCACCTGCTATTTGACCTCAAACATGGCTGCCTTTCTGATCATCGTAGCTGGTTACTTGGAAGCCCAACTGCATGCTCTTAGTGAAGAACTCTACAATCTCTGGGATGATGCAGAGCTTGAATACTTAAATCGCAATTTCAGCGCCGATATCATAGATGTAAATGATGTTATAGACGAAAAGGATATCAATAGACTGATCCACATAAAACTTAGAGATATAACTATAGCTCACACCAAGACAATAACTCTAATGCTTAAACTAGATGATATATTTAGAATTTCCTTTGCTTTTGAATTCTTTATTCTATCCATAGGTCTCATAGCTGAATTACTTGGTGGCTTAGACAAGACTTACATGCAAGTTCCCTTTGCTATTATCCAAGTGGGAATGGACTGTTTGACTGGACAACGCGTCATTGATGCATCAAACACTTTTGAAAATGCAGTGTACGCTTGTAACTGGGAAAGGTTTGATTCGTCCAATATGAAGACGGTTTTGGTAATACTCATTAACGCCCAGAAAACTTTATCATTATCTGCGGGTGGTATTGCTATCCTCAGCTTTGCAACTCTTATGTCTGTATTTAAGTCAATTTATTCTGCCTTTACCACTTTACAGTCGATGATGTAAGTAAAATTGCATTTGGAACATTCCGTTATATTCGTTAAGTGTAATTTTATGAATTATAAAGTTTTTTGTATCAAAAAAAGGTTCAGGACCGGTGTAGAGCACTTAAAGCCTATACCTAACACTATACTGTCACTTCACCCTATTTCCTTCGACTTTTGAACTTATTGTATTTATCAAGTTCAAATTTATATACTTTATGCATATAAACTTTTCAAAAACTGCAACGCTGTATACAATCTGTCTACTTTATTTATTCTTTCGTCTCTTCTTCATACCCTGTTTTTCTTTACGCATACACCAGGGCTCTGCTTATGAGAAACCTGGGTTAGGCGGAGAATACCCACTAAACCCGACTATGGTCCGCTATGTTGTAATACTAAAATATGTAACAATTGGCGATTTAAAAAAAAAAATTAAACCGACTTCAAAAAAAACACAAACGACCAAAACTCAAAAGCGATAAATAACGTGAGTAATTCTATCCTTAATACATAATTATTTAAATATTACAATTATCACTTATTTTTGAAGTCGGTGCCAGCCTCTCGGTACCTAACGTAGACTGTTGTTGTATGACGCGCGCGGCCGGCAAATCCACACGACAATATACATTTATTTGTTCGGCTGGCACCGACTTCAAAAATAAGTGATAATTGTAATATTTAAATAATTATGTATTAAGGATAGAATTACTTACGTTATTTATCGCTTTTGAGTTTTGGTCGTTTGTGTTTTTTTTGAAGTCGGTTTAATTTTTTTTTAAAAAATAATTTTATTTCTCTATTTTTAGTTGCGTCAATGTGCTGTGATCTTGAATAAAGGCTAATTAATGTCCTTAAGAGTTTTACTTAGGAATGAAAAATTTTGCTTTTAGTCAACTGAAGACTGTGCGATCTAGAATCAAGCATATCACTTAACAAATCACCTGCCCTATTAGCCCTGCATAAGTACATACTACTACCTAGTTTAATATCGACCAATGTCAGTACTGTCCCCTAACTCCTAACCGTTAAGGAGTTCTGTGGCTTCATCATCAGCACCAGATGTTGACGCCCGGAAGCATATACCTGATTAAAATATGATTACGTAACAAAAACACCATACGAGCATACAATTTTCGGTTGTTGCCCTCAATTTCTCCAGGATCCCATCATCAGATCCTGACTTGGTGATAATGGGACCACCTCGAAAGTGTCCTCTGTCGAACTGTCGAAAAATTTTTGAAATCCATCCATAATTGACGGAAATATCGGTGAACATACATAAAAAAAAAAAAAAATATTATACATACAGACGAATTGAGAACCTCCTCCTTTTTTCGAAGTCGGTTAAAAAGAGTAACTACCGAGTTTCTTGCCAGAGACGGCAAAAATCTACTTTCCGAACACGGCGGTAGCTTCTTTTAAATTGCTTTTATTCACATTTTTACATTACTTTTTACATTATTTTTTACTTGACGATTCATAAGTGATTATTTTAATTCTATGTGAATAAAGGTATTTTTGATTTTGATTTTATCCCGACTGGGGGTTGGGATGCCCAGCCCTCTGGTCTCTACTCGACGCAACCTCCCACAGCGTAGCGGCGCACCTCGAGAGGACGGTGTCGTGTGTCGTGTCCTTCTGGCACCTGGCGATGTATGACGCCACGAACCAGTCCGCCCAAAGGCGCGTGTCGATGCATCTGATCTCTTCTTCATACCCATTTTTTTTGAGGGGAACGGGGAGGCACCTTCACGCCGCCTCCGGGGGGAGTCAGCGTGGTGTGTGGGAACTACCGGAATGGGAGGGCTCCCCTGTGTCGCCAGTGGGCAGCAAATTGCAGGGACTCGGGTAGCGCCAAAGCATACTCTTCTCTTCATACCTACCCTACCCCAACAGTTTTAAATGATTGTCAATTTTACGATCAAATTTTTCGACTGGCTCGGTAGCTCAATTGGTAGTGACCTCTGCCTTCTGAGCCAAGGGTCGTGGGTTCAATCCCCACACATTACAAACATTTGTGTGCATGAACATGTCTGTTTGTATTGGTCTGGGTGTTTTCTATGTATAATATGTATTTATTTACAAAAAAAAATGTATCTAAGTAAGTTTATCAGTTGTCTAGTACCCATAGTACAAGCTTCGGCGTAGTTTGGGGCTAGATGGCGCTGTGTGGCCCAGCGTGGCATGTCTTGGGTTATATATTTATTTATTTAAATCAATAACAAACTACTTGTACAGTCACTCGAGGTGTATAATTTTGATAGTGCTCATTTAATATTGACGTTCCGTGTAGTTATTACGACTAGCGAATGCACCTTCTAAATTACATAATATGACTGGAATAATAATTAATGATCTTGACCTAAGGTAAATAACAGCTAACGACTTTCTGCCACGTGATCGCTCTGTTATTTTAATTTTTTTTTATAGTAGCTAGACATATTGGCTTCCCTTCGCCTGGAAAGCGAAAGCGAGGCCCAAGTCGCACACATAAAACCCTATACATGTACTTTATTAAGTTTCTGATAGTGTATCAACAATTTATGTGGACTGTGGTGATTGACTGGAAACTGAGGTTTTCCGCCCGATGCCAGATGGATTCGGGATTTCTTTCCAGATTTCCATCAGACAAAGGGAAGCTACTATGTTACGCTAATATAAATAAATAAATATCAGACAACATCACATACATTGCTCCGATCCCAAAGTAAGTAGCTTAAGCACTTGTGTTATGAGTATCAGAACAACGAAGGTAGCACAAATAAATGCTTAAATACAAACACCCAGACACGGAACAAACACAAGTATTCATCACACGAATGTTTGTGTGGGAATCGAACCCACGACCCTTGGTTCAGAAGGCAGGGGTCACTACCAATTGAGCCACCGAGCCAGTCAAAAAGAGTAATGTTATAGTATATTTTTGTCTAATTTACTAGAAATTAATAAATACACGAATATTTTTGACATATTTTCCTATAGTTGATCAAGTAATTACATACTCGTAATTAGCGTATATTCATAATCTTTCTCGTAATTTACTGCTAATTTTCTTTGATTGTTTCTAATAAATGATATTTCACTAAATGCATTTAGATTTTCTGAAAATATTAATTATGCATGAAGCAGGTGAAACTTTTAATATTAATTGTTTTTTTAGTAGATTACCAAAATATTCCGTAAATCCGCTTAAGGGTTTCATAGCTTCAGTGACTGTTGGTGGGAATGGCCATAACCCTATTATTCTATTTTCCTATTTGTACACGTAGATGCCTACATTAGACTTAGGACAAGCACTTATGAATCATTGGTTAGGTACAAATAAAAACGACTCTGCCTCATCTTAGTAATTTTTATCCGTACCTGAAGATTATTTACTGCTTGTCATAAGTTTATATGAATAAGTATTAATTTTCATGTCATTATTCATGTTATTCTTGACATCCCACGCCTATGAATTAATGTTTATTTTTCTTCATGGGTAGAACAATGTTATCTAGTTCATGGCTAAATGCCACGGTAAAGGCAAATGGACAATTTTAGAATGGAACACATGGAAAACGAATTACGAACATCAACTTCTTCCATTTGTATTGTCGATGACTTGACCCTGTCTATGCGCTGACCAAACGGTCAGTCATATGTCTTCGATAGGTCCTTGTGGTAAATGAAATGGACTGTAGTTTGATAGGCGCTGGTTTATTATAATCCCGAAGATACAGGCTGACGACGTGATATTACTATATAAAGGGCGGTTGGAGGTTCCCGTTCGAGATGGTGCACGGTAGCCGTCTGGATGTCGTGAGTGTGTAGGGACGACTGTGCGATGACTGCCCGCGCGCCGACGTCAGGACCCTCCGCCCGCGCGTCTCCTCCCGTGCGTCGACCGGTCCGCCGCGACACATACGTTAATTTAATACTTTGTACATGTAAATCTTATAAAATGTCATCTACTACAAAAAAAATTGTTAGGAAGAAAATAAAGTTCTCGACACTATATCTATCTTATGTAACTCAAACGTGACTGACTGACTGACATAGTGATCTATCAACGCACTGCCCAAACCACGGGTAGGATCGGGCTGAAATTTGGCATGCAGTTTGGCATGACGTAGGCATCCACTAACAAAGAATTTTGATCAATTATACTCCCAAGTGAATAAATAAGACTAGCTACTAGTTTACACAACTACGGGCAAACGAAGCTGCGAGCAACGAAACTAGTTTATTTATAAAGGGCGTCTAACACGAAGTTTTTATCGTACAAATGAAGCTACATGTTACAGTCGGTAAACAAAAGCAATATCTGTTGCGTATGCTAATAGCTATGACAGCTGTCAATCTTCAGATAGGCAGCAACAATGTAAGTAACTTATTAATTTGAACCACAGTATACGAGTATATAACAATATTTTCAACAGATATGTTACTCTTACATATAGATTTACATGTCAACGTAAAATTGTAAATACCGTTAGATTATGATCTATCTAGCGAGATTGTAAACTGTCGAAAGATTGTGAACTGTAACATAATGCTGACAGTTTTTTTTTAATAGTGGCTCGACATAATGGCTTCCCTGCGCCTGATGGAAAGCGAAAGAGAAGCTCAATTCGCTGTGACAACGGGCAAGTAACTGGTCAGTTACCTGTCAGTTGCCACCGCCATGCCGGCCCAACCCCAACCCCCCACGAGCTCCGGAAACCCTACTCACCGGCAGAAACACGACTCAGAGGTCATTTGACTGCGGTATTCTATAGGGTGGAGGTCCTTCCCCGGACGGGTGGCTCAATTCGAGCGAAGATTCGCTATGCCCTACCTCTCTTAACTGAGTCTTAGTTTAGCTCCTCCAACAGTCCGGCGATGATGACAAAGCCGCCTTGGTTATCGTCGCAGTTATTTTTTAAAAAAAAACGCGCTTCGTCCTATACTTAGCACTTTATGATTAGCAGCGATCACATGCGTTTATTGTAGCACTTTAGCGAAGAAAATGACAACAGATACGAGTAATACTGGCTTATAAAACATGCTTTTCAGCGCGAAAACGTTAATCAATTGCTTGTAGAATACATTCAAGTCGATAAGATAATTTATATAAAATATAAAAAAGACTGAATTGTTTTTAAGACAAAATTGCACCCGTGCGAAGCCGGGGCGGGTCGCTAGTATATATCAAAGTAGTGTTCCATAGGCCCTCATCTGCATTACCTACTGAAACATATTTGATTTGACTTAAAACAAGATACAAAGACATAATGAAAGTACAAATTAGGCGGCCTTATCGCTTAAAGTGATATCTTCCAGACAACCTTTTGGTAAAGGATAATTAAAAGATAAACAAGCTTTAGCTTATCGGATACTTTTTTAAGCACACTTCAATTTCGCTACTGCTATACCTGAATACTGTGCGAAGGTAATATCACCAAAATTTTATTACTGTTTAAATAATTATCTGGCAAACAAGTTGTCAACGAGTTACATTCGCGGTGATGGGGACGTAAGTAACCTTATTGAAGCCTAAATCGAGTACTGAAGAGTGGAACACAGGATCGGTTGGACTTACGACAATAAAGGTATGTAGGGAAAAATGTGTCGAAATGTTTTGGGCAATTTAATTTTCATAGTATTCGTTGTGATGCTAGGAACAGTAACTTTCTAACACTAACAATCAATCAAAAATCAATCAAAAATACCTTTATTCACATAAACTTAAAATAGGCACACTTATAAATCGTCAAGTAAAAAATGTAATAAGTAATGTAAATATGTGAATAAAGGCAATGTAAAAGAAGCTACCGCCGTGTTCTCAAAGTAGATTTCTACCGAGAAGAAACCGCAAGAAACTCGGTAAGTAGTTACTCTTTTTAAATCGCCAATTGTTACATCTTTTAGTATTACTACATTTTTAAATATTTTAAAGTTAAACAATGCAAAGTAAAAGTTGAGTCTATACAATGCAAAGTTTACTACGAAGCAGCAGTCCAGGAGATGTCGTCGTTGAGGAAATCTTCTACTCTATAATAGCCCCCCTTTATAAGTAGGGACCTAAGGACTTTATGTATGACTAGATGTGCTCGCGACTTCGTCCGCGTGGAATAGTTATTTTTCCCCGTTTTTTTTTTACATTTTCCATTATTTCTTCGCTCCTAATAGTTGCAACGTGATGTTATATAACCTAAAGCCTTCCTCGATTAATGGTCTATTCAAAACAAAAAGAATTGTTCAATTCGGACCAGTAGTTCCTGAGATTAGCGCGTTCAAACAAACAAACTCTTCAGCTTTATAATATTAGTTAAGATTAAGATATATTTATAACCGCAGCGTTGGTCTCGTTCCTGTTTGCCGCTGAGTTAGCGGCGTATCGGTTTAACATCATCATCATCACTTAGGGCAAACACCTGGAGGATATACCCATAATCGCCACGCTGGGCAAGCGGGTTCGCGATCGCAGGGCATAGCTTCTCGCTCCAGTGACGCTGCTGCCCGTCATCGGCTAGTAGTATCCTTCCATATTATATTTTTCCAGGTTTGGGTTGTGCGTTGATAGATCATTATGTCAGTCAGTCAGTCACCTTTGAGTTATAAATATTTAGATTTGTGATTTTGAAATTCTGATATACTGGAGACTTTTTATGCTTTTATTTCTATGGTTAAGTGATGGATCAATATCAAGAAAAAAATGTATTAGTCTATTAGTTATGCCTGTTTATAACGAATTAACTTACCTGGCGTACTTAGTATCACTATGTCTTTTAACCGAATTATTTTTTAACCGACTTCGAAAAAGGAGGAGGTTCTCAATTCGTCTGTATGTATAATATTTTTTTTTTTTTTTTTTTTTTATGTTTGTTCACCGATTATTCCGTCAATTATGGATGGATTTCAAAAATTTTTTTTTTGTTCGACAGAGGACACTTCCGAGGTGGTCCCATTATCACCAAGTCAGGATCTGATGATGGGATCCTGGAGAAATTGAGGGCAACAACCGAAAATTGTATGCTCATATGGTGTTTTTGTTACGTTATCATATTCTATTCAGGTATATGCTTCCGGGCGTTAACATCTGGTGCTGATGATAAAGCCACAGAACTCCTTAACGGTTAGGAGTTAGGGAACAGTACTGACATTTGTCGATAGAAACTAGGTAATAGTATGTACTTATGCAGGGCTAATAGGGCAGGTGATTTGGTAAGTGATATGCTTGATTCTAGATCGCAAAGTCTTCACTTAACTTAAAGCAAAATTTTTCATTCCTAAGTAAAACTCTTAAGGACATTAATTAACCCTTATTCAAGGTCACAGCACATTAACGCAACTAAAAATAGAGAAATAAAATTATTTTTTAAAAAAAATTAAACCGACTTCAAAAAAAACACAAACGACCAAAACTAAAAAGCGATAAATAACGTAAGTAATTCTATCCTTAATACATAATTATTTAAATATTACAATTATCACTTATTTTTGAAGTCGGTGCCAGCCAAACAAATAAATGTATCTAGGTATATTGTCGTGGGGATTTGCCGGCCGCGCGCGTCATACAACAACAGTCTACGTTAGGTAGGTACCTAGAGGCTGGCACCGACTTCAAAAATAAGTGATAATTGTAATATTTAAATAATTATGTATTAAGGATAGAATTACTTACGTTATTTATCGCTTTTTAGTTTTGGTCGTTTGTGTTTTTTTTGAAGTCGGTTTAATTTTTTTTAAAAAATAATTTTTTTATTTTTAATTACACAAATAATATGATGATAACGAATACGTAAAACCAAGAGTCCCATCATCAGCCCACATCAGTCCACTGCTGGACACCAATGCTCGCCACTTCGATCCGTCCCGGGCCTCACCGCAAGAGTCACCTAATTTGGTTTTATTTTTATGCAAGAGGCGGCAAACGACCAAATGCCGCCCATGGACACCCGCAACTCAAATAGTGTTCTGAGGTCGCTGCCGGCCTATTAAATAGGAGTACGCTCGTTTTTGAAGACTCCCAAGTCGTAGCTGTTCGGAAAGACTGTCGCAGAGAGTTGGTTCCACAAAACTGAAGCGCGAGGCAAGAAGTTCCTCATAAAGCGTACAGTGGAGGATCGCCAACCATCGAGATGATGAGGATGGAATTGCAATCGGTTTCGTGTGGTGCGGTAAAGAAACTCAGCTGAAAGCAGTAAAGCAAACTATTCAGAACATACCCCGGGATAAATGCGTGATAGATCTAATTTGGTGCAGTCCTTAGAAAGTTATAGTCGTACATACTTACATTTGAAGATCTATCTTTATTAATATATAGGTACACACATAATCATGTATAATTAATTGAATGCCTTTCAGATGTACTTGAGCCTGGTGCTGGTAGTAAGCGCGCTGGTGTGCGCGTACGCAGCGCTGTGGGTGCGCGGGCGCCGCGAGCGCAACATGCTCAAGGGCCTACCCACTTTTTTCAACGTGCCTTTTTTGGGATGCACTTTGAAGATTATAGGAGGACCAGAAAGTAAGGAAATCCGGAAATGATCGGATTCAAATTAAAAAAGTTTAGTTCTATGGATACAGTATACCTACTACCAATAGTCGGTAAAACAAAACTAAATTGGCCCGAAAATCACGCCAAACATATAAAGCATTGATTTGATTTCAGCAATGCTCAGATTGGTTGAAGAAGTCAAGGACGCTGTGGAAATGTCTGAGTCACCTTTCGTGGTGTGGGCGGGACCTGTCCCAGTACTCGGTGAGTCTGTCGCCGATCTACATCATATCTATGAATCTTTGGAACGTTTGGCTGGCATTACGTAGACCAAACGTCATTCTGGTAAAATTAAAATGACCGAACGGCGTCCGCGTCGTTAGACGGCTACTTTGCTACATGGTCCTCAAAATTTGCGAGACCCAAAGGGTAACTAAGGTGGTTTTTTTGTGTAACACCCACATTGTTAAAACACTAAGTACCTAATATTGAAAATAAAATAGAGATATACAAAATTCGTTCGCGTGTTTACAAGTCAGTAAAAACCGTGTTAAAAACGTATAAAAAAATTAGATATAAATGTGCTATGTACTTGGACCGACTCATGGCCGCTTATCGGTCAGGTGGAGTGAGGTTATCTGAATGCTCATATTATCAAATTGGCTGATAAATAGACGAGATCATCATCATCATCAGCTTATTGCAGTCTACTGCTGGACCTAGGCCTCGCCAGGTGTTCGCTACTTAGAGCAAAAATCTGGAGTAGGTAGGTCATAGTCACCACGCTGGGCAGGCAGGTTCGCGATCGCAGGATGATAGCTTCTCGCTGCCGGTGACGCTGCTGCCCGTCATTAGTCTGTGATATTTAGTCACGACCTTCAATTGTGGATATACTGCCACCAGTCGGTTGCCAGCGTCTCGTTTATTATTCGGTAGGACGCACCACGGGCAGGTGAGGTTGGCTTGGAGAGAAAAGATGATAGGCCGCTCCATTACATCCCCTTGAGTTACGTCGCTCATGGACGAGTTACCTACAGTCGTTTAAAGCAAATATGTAATCGTACTGTAACGTCGTGTTAAAACAGAGAGAGTGAACTCTCTGTTTTGGTAACAGTACGAGGTGTGACTAACATAAGTCTGAAACTAATTTAGAACATTAGGGTGCTTAAGGGGCATAAGGGGCTTAGACAACAATGAGACTGAAAAAATATTAAAAGTTACTATACTTAACTAGTAGTCGATTCCTGATAGGTCAATTGAGGATTCGAACTTTTCTAAATTAAATTTTAAAAAGTTGAATTTGGACCAAATCACATCACTCACACGCAACATCACACAAACACATACACACACACACACAGAGAGAGAGAGAGTAACGCACCTTTTTAACCGACTTCGAAAAAAGGAGGAGGTTCTCAATTCGTCTGTATGTATAATAATTTTTTTTTTTTTTATGTTTGTTCACACGATATTTCCGTCAATTATGGATCGATTTCAATAATTTTTCGGACAGTTCGATAGAGGACACTTCCGAGGAGGTCCCATATCACCAAGTTCAGGATCTGATGATGGGATACCTGGAGAAATTGACGGGCAACAACCGAAAATTGTATGCTCATATGTGTTTTTGTTACGTAATCATATTTTACTCAGGTACTATGCTTCCGGACATCAACATTGGTGCTGATGATGAAGCCACAGAACTCCTTAACGGTTAGGAGTCCTAACTCCTAACCGTAAGGAGTTCTGTGGCTTCATCCAGTAGCCAAACAAATAAATGTATATTTTCGTGTGGATTTGCCGGCCGCAGCGCGTCATACCGTACAACAACAGTCTACATTAGCTACCGAGAGGCTGGCACCGACTTCAAAAATAAGTGATAATTGTAATATTTAAAATAATTATGTATTAAGGATAGAAATTACTTACGTTATTTATCGCTTTTTAGTTTTAGTCGTTTTTTGAAGTCGGTTTAATTTTTTTTTTAAAAATAATACATTTTATTTTCTCTTTGGATTTATTTTATTAGAAACTAGTAGCCCGCTCCTCGCTTCGCTTCGGATAAATCTATTTTATTTCAGCTAAACATTTCATACATTGTTGGTGTTTTAGGAAGGACCTCTCATATTTTCTATCAACTAATATAACCTATACACACGCTTAAACTGCTAAAAATTAATGGATGCATGGAAACAAAATGAAGATATATTCGATTCGAAGGCTGAGAAATCTGAACATGGTTTGACACAAATAACAAACGCAATACGTGATGCAGTTAACGTAAACGCAATTACGTTTGATTATATTGCACAAATTGGTACAAAAGGCGAAAATTACAATGCTAGGAGCATTCTCTACCCCCGTTAACCTTGGGTCATGTAGATGTACATCATGTTGGCCTCTGGTTGGATTTGAAGCCATGCCCTTTGTTCAGGAACAGGTGGCTTTTAGCTAAGGTTCCCTTAACTGTTAGTTCAGATGATAATATAATATCTAGCGACGTCTTTTAAACACATGATGACTTTAAGAGAGGTAGGGCATAGCGAATCTTTGCTCAAACTGAGCTGCCCGTCCAGGGAAGGACCACCACCCTATAGAAATACCGCAGCCAAATGACCTCCTGTTCGTGTTTCTGCCGGTGAGTAGGGTTTCCGGAGCTCGTGGGGGAGCCGATGGGGTCCTCGGCTTGTCGTGCCGGGGGGGCTTAGTACGGGTTGGGCCCCACGACCCGGAACAAAGAGGGTCCCCAGAGGGCCGCAGGCGGGCGGCGCCGGCAGCGGGACTGAGCCTCGCTCGTCCCCGCTCCCGCCGTCAGAGGTGGGCCGCTTGGCGGACACCAGCGCTAAGCGCTGGGTTCTTCGGCGAGGAAGAGAAGTGCCCTTCGGGGGATCTCTCCCTATCCTCTGCGACCCAACGGCCTTAGGGCCGTGTGTGAATGTATGGGCAGGTGGCCCTGTGTAGTGGTGGCCGTGGGGGCCAGGTAGGTAGGGTGGCCCGCGCCGTGCTCCGCGTGTCCCTCTAACTTAGGGGCAGGCAGTAGAGGGCATAGTGCGAGAAACGGCCGTGGCCGATAGAAGGCAGCGGCGGTAATGATAACATCTTTTACCGCCGCTGGACCTGGTCATTGGGCACGGGGTCGTCCGGAGCCCGCCGGGCATCGGGTTCCGCTGGAGGGGGCGTGCTTTCGTGACCGAGCATGCTCCCGGTGCGCGCTCACGTGCACAGAGGGCGAGCCGTTTGCGGCACACCGCCATTACCCGGGGGAGCCGCGGTAGAGTCGCTTACTGAGGATTCCAGACTCCCCTGGGCTTGGCGGCGATGGTGGGTCACCGTGGGTTTAGCGGGATAACTTGGCACTGCACCACCGGTGTCCTGCATCCCCGTTGCAGACACCGAAGGGCCCGAAGGGTTTCCCCAGGTAAAAAAAAAGCATGGCAGTGGCAACTGACAGGTAACTGACCAGTTACTTGCCGTAAACTCAAAACCTAGGGCATTTTTCATCTTAGTAACTACATGAAATTACCTTGAAAATGATTTAGCGATAATGATGCCGACCAAAAAGCAATACCTACTTTAATAGCGCTATTTTCTTCCGACATGCGTAATTCATCATCATCAGCCTATTATAGTCCACTACTGGACATAGATCTCTATAATCGAAGAATAATGAAGGCCGATCCCCTCACATCGAACCGTGGGTCGAACACAAAATTCACATCCCCTACCCCAGTGCGTAATTAAAACTTTTTTATTAGGCTAAAATACATACATACTATTACTTACATAGTATAGGGTACAGAAATTATAACATCGGATAGAAAAGCAAATTTTTTTATTATGCATGCACAGATCGCAGTTTTCATTATGTGAGCCTTCCTAAACCTTGAAAGAATGCATCATATTTTTTTGGGTTCTTAGAGCTTCATGACACTATGATTCAGGATGCCTTGTTCACTGGATTATGCTAGATCTGTTCGACTGTGCACTATTCCTAAATGTTTGTTTAAGTGAGGAGCCTCCAAGCTGATAGCAGCAATGATGCAGGAAACGCCGGTGGTGAGTTTTCAAGTTGGTCGTATTTTTAACTAATAGCAATTTTGCTTATAGTATTTTCCGAAGAATTTTATCCTGAAAAGTAAGCCGACGGTTCACAAATATTTATATCACTGTTTGTTGTGAATTCCGATAATTACGTAATGACTTCGATGTCAGTACCTGTCATGTGACAATTTCTTTGACATAATTCAACAAAATGACAGTATCTATGGTCATTTCAAAAGTATGTAACATATTTTGCCGAAATTGTAAATTCAAAAATGTATGATACCCTTGTAGATCTATAGCCTGTGTGTATAATCTGATGCATAAATAACATTCCTGTAAAGTTTCATCAAAATCCTTTCAGTAGTTTTTACGTGAAAAGTACGATTTCATATTAGAATTTAATTTATTTAGATGTCATAACAGTTTCGGTTGCTATGGGAACGTTGTCATAGACGTCAGTATGTAAGATCTTTTCTTTTTTTGTAGATTAAAATCTTTTTGGTAAATTTGGGTTACATTATTGGAGTTTTAGCACGGATCCCTATCTTTTTTATTATAATTATATCGCCTATGTTCAGCGCAGATGCTGTAGCTATCCGACGGTGAAAGAATTATTCAAATCGGTCCAGTAGTTTCGGAGCCTATTCGTATCAAACAAACAAACAAACAAACAAACAAACAAACAAACAAACAAACAACAAACAAACAAACAAACAAACAAATCAAATCTTTCCTCTTATAATATTAGTTTAGATAAGTATAGTAAAAACAAAATAAATTTAATTTATGATAAATTTGGTATTGAAGAGTGGCTTCTTCTGACACAGGTGCTTTTGTACTTACTAGAAGGAGTCACCCCCACTTTAGTTATTGCCATGTGTTTTTTGCAATAAATATTTTCAATTTTCATAATTTCTTCTAATATGTTTTAGCTGTGATTAGTTGGAGGACGTGAAACTGATCACAAATGCGTTCGTCGAGAAGCCTTACTACTACGACTCTCACCAAAGAGTGGGTAGAAGAAGGACTTTTCTCGGCCACAGGTACGTTTTTTGTACTGTCCTTACGTTTTTAGTTACAAGGCCCGAAACAGTCAACCGTGTTTGAACTGCAATCTAACGAAGAATTGCTGTTCTAGTGCAGCTTCTTATGCAGCTAGAACTGCAATTTTCGTTTAATAAACACTTGACACAACTACAAAGATTTTTCAAAAAAAAAATTATGTCAAAAGGGTGAATGGCGATTGTGATTAGCGATTATTTCCTGGCCTGGTCCATTTGGTTTACCTTTTGAGCCAGAGGTCGTTGGTTCAATCCCCGCACAGTACAAACATCTGTTGTCCTTGAACATGTCTGTTTGCATTTGTCTGGGTGTGTTACTATGTCATTGTATAATAACATTATGTACTAGCTGCAACCCGCGGCTTTGCCTGCGTGAACATCGGTTTGTCATGAACTTTCGCGTTTATAATATTAGTGGGATGGAATTGGGATGGGATTATTATGTATTTATTAGAAAAAATAGTATCCAAGTTAGTTTATCAGTTGTCTAGCACCCATACTACAGGCTAGCTTCGGCTGTTATTTGGGGTAAGATGGCGACGTGCTGACCCAGCGTGACATGTCTTGGGCTATTAATTTATTTAATGCGAGAAGTTGGCGAATCTTAATTGATTTCCCTTTCTTAATGAAAAGGATTAAGACTAAAAGGCTAGCTCGGTGGCTCAATTGGTAGTGACACCCTGCCTTCTGATCCAAGAGTCGTGGGTTCGATTCCCACTCAGGACAAACATTCGTGTGATGAACATTTGTGTTTGTTCGTGTCTGGTTGTTTATTTGTATATTAAAGTATATATTGTGGTACCTTCGTTGTTCTGATACCCATTAACACAAGTGCTGATAGCTACTTACTTTGGGATTGGAGCAATGTATGTGATGTTGTCTGATATTCTATTATCATTATTATTATTATTAATTATTATTTTATTTACAAAAAAGTATCTAAGTAAATTTATCAGTTGTCTAGCACCCCATAGTACAAGGAGTTCGGCTTAGTTTGGGGCTAGATGACGAAAATCGAGAAATTAAGAAAAATCGCGACACCATTATGCAATCGGTACTGCTCTTTCAGTTAATAATTAATAAATAATATCAGACAAACATCACATACATTGCTCCGATCCCAAAGTAAGTAGCTTAAGCACTTGTGTTATGGGTATCAGTAACAACGAAGGTACCACTAATAAATACTAATACAAATATAAACACCCAGACACGGAACAAAACACAAGTGTTCATCACACGAATGTTTGTCCCGGGTGGGAATCGAACCCACGACTCTTGTATCAGAAGGCAGGGGTCACTACAATTGAGCCACCGAGCCAGTCAAACATCTTTCAGTGACATCAGAGAAATAAGTTTGTACTTTATAGACAACGTTTTTAGGTGCTATATGGAAGCGTACATTAAAAAACTAGCGGGTGCATTCACCGGCCCCATAGTGGACGGGTACCAGGGCATATTCAATGATATGTCGAGGCAGCAGGTGGAAAAAATGAAGATGGAAATTGGAAAGGAACCCTTCGACGTGTTTGAGAAAGTACCTGACACGGACAACCTTTGAAACGAAATGCAGTAAGTACATTTGAATGGTTTTTTTGACATTACACTTACATTGCCCCCATCCATTCCATCTTCATCAGTAAGTAGAGTGCAGGACCGTGCTATTGATCACGTACCTTTTTTTTAGAGGGGAATGCATAAGGCACCTCCCCCCGGAGGCGGCAATGGTGTGTGGGACTCACACCCAAAATGGGAGGGCATACCCACTAAACCCCCCTGTGTCGCTAGTGGGCAACAAGTTGCAGGGACACGGGTAGCGCCGAAGCATACGGCCACATCTCTGCCTGCCCTGGGCCAGCCGCAGACTGATTATAGCGGCCGGCACCTGGTCCGGGGAGGGCAAACTACCCCTACCCCCGGATCCGGGGAGCTATATGTGATCACGTAACTTACTGTAACATGTTCAAAATGTCAACTTTATGGTAGGTCAAATTGTGGTCGGTGCCCAGTTGCAATTTGTCTATGTCCCGATGTGTTCGAATCCGAGCCGTGAAGTTTGAACGTCTGATGTCCAGTTGACGGATAAATGGCATCTGACGTTTTGTTGGCAACACCGCCAACGTATATTTTAATAGAAATTATTTTCAACGGTTGGTCTGGCTA
>CM062090.1:14985535-15158770 GCA_031163375.1 Conogethes punctiferalis | reverse complement strand
CAATCCCAAAGTAAGTACATCGAGCACTCGTGCTATTGATCACGTCAAGAGGGGTAGGGCATAGCGAATCTTCGCTCGAATTGAGCTGCCCGTCCGGGGAAGGACCTCCACCCTATAGAATACCGCAAAGAGAGGTAGGGCATAGTGTATCTTCATTGTATCTTTTTTTATGTACTACATTAAAATGGTATGCTACTTAATCTTCAGTCATTTTTGTGCACTGCAAGGCACTTATAAATTTCAGTTCGGCCGATATTTCTGGTAAGGATTCGAGGGCCCCCTAAGCTTGCGGGTTCCGAGGCACTGCCCCGCTTAGGCCCTAGCTATCTACGCCACCGGTCTTATGCCTTTAAGGCACTTTTAAATATTCTGACATACTTTTTCTTGTCGTGGCAATAACAACAGGTCAGATTTTCCGAGACCAAAACTCTGCTACACGAACAACATTATCATCATCATCATCAGCCTATGGCAGTCCACTGCTGGACATAGGCCTCTCCAGTTGTTCGCCACTTAGGGCAAACATCTGGAGGCCTAGCCTGGATATACCCATAATCGGCACGCTGGGCAGGCGGGTTGGCGATCGCAGGGCGTAGCTTCTTTCTCCAGTGACGCTGCTGCCCGTCATCGGTCTATGATATTTAGCTACGCCTTCTATCGTGATGGTTATACCGTCACCAGTCGGTTTGCCAGAGCCTCGTTTGTTGTTCGGCAGGATGCACCACGGGCAGGTGAGGATGGCTTGGAGCGAAAAGGTGATAGGTCGCTTCGTTACATCCCTACAGCATTACCATTAGCATGACTGGCTCGGTGGCTCAATTGGTAGTGACCCCTGCCTTCTGAATCAAGGGTCGTGGGTTCGATTCCCACCCGGGACAAACATTCGTGTGATAAGCATTTGTGTTTGTTCCGTGTCTGGGCGTTTATATTTGCTATTTAAGTATTTATTTGTGGTACCTTCGTTGTTCCGATACCCATAACACAAGTGCTTAAGCTACTTACTTTGGGATTAGAGCAATGTATGTGATGTTGTCTGATATTTATTTATTTATTTAAATTACGAGTAATCTGTCATTGCAGAGACGGCGCTTGGCATACCAAAAGTGTCGGAGGCGATCAAAAACGAGTACTTCCGCGCCATGAACCGCCTGAGCGAGATGATCATGGAGCGCGCCACCAACATCCTGCTGCACCTGGACTGGGTGTACCGGCTCACGCCTGGCTACAGGGAGTTATGCGACTGCGTCACTGTGCTGCATGGGATCTCTGAAGCTGTACGTATAGGACGTGGCTTTTTGCTGGTCCGATGGCTCTTTTGGGATGTGGCGACCAAGAACGTCCACTTTTTTCTTGCCTCGCGCCTCGGTTTTGTGGAACCAACTTCTGGCGACAGACTTTCCGAACAGCTACGACTTGGGAACCTTCAAGAAACGAGGGTATTCATATTTAAAAGGCCGGCGGCGACCCTAAATTCGGTTAGAGCTGGAGAGGGCGGTGTCGACTGATTACCATCAGGCATCACACTTGCTCGTCTGCCGCCTCTCGCATAAAAAAAACTTTTCGCTCCAAGCTACTCTCACCTGCCCGTGGTGCATCCTGCTGTATAACAAGGCTCTGGCAATCGACTGGTGGCGGTATAGCCATCACGATTTAAGGCAGAGCTAAGTATCACAGGCCGATGAGTAGCGTCACCGGAGCGCGAGGAGTGGCGATCATGGGTAAATCTTTCAGGTGTTTGTCTAAAAGTGACGTACAACTGGACAGGCCTATGTCCGGCAATGGACTACAATAGGCCGATAATGATGCCATCGTCATTTTGTTCTGTAGGATTATTCTGTCTCTTCTCTGACTGATACCGAAGTTTAACTGGAATCAATTCACGGTTGGTTCGCTGAGTGTAATGTGGCCTGCCAGACGGCTCTGTAATCCCTACCATCTGCTGAGATGCTGAAGTCTCAAGAAGTCTCTTACTAGACAGTTGGACACCCACTGGAACAAAAGGTCTTTTCCAAATCATTGGAAAGTGATCACACCACATAAATATTTGTCCTGGGATGGAAGTTCCTACAGAAGACAGGGTCACCACCAAGTGAGCTATGGGGCTAGTCATTTGAGCACTGGTACCCTCTTACAATACGGATGATGACAAGGTATGAAAATGAAGAAAATAATTAGTCCGTCTCTTAGATAATAAAAAAATATAAGACCCGTATTTTTTGTTTTGTCGAAATAACAAGAAAATACTTAGATATAGCGCATTAAAGTTACGGAGTGGGGGCTAACTACGTCACGTTAGAGTATATTTTGTACTCTAACGTGACGTCATGTGACATTTAAAATCAATGTATCTTCGTAAGTTTTTGAACAAGAGGCAAAATAAAAAATACGTATCCAATATTTTTCATTAATCTATCTGATGGACATTAAATTATTTTTTAGTCATCATCCCAATTCGACATAGCTATCTCGAACGCTAGCTCTTCCGCCATGTCCGTTAGTAGAAAACATAGTAATGGTCCGAATTAAAAAATTCTTTTTGTGTTGAATAGACCATTTATCGAGGAAGGCTTTAGGCTATATAACATCACGCTGCAACTAATAGGAGTGAAGATAGGTATAATAGAAAATGTATGTTCGCGCGCAAGGTGAGCGCGGAGTGTTAGTCAACGATGCCCCGCGCTGCCCCGCACCGCCCCCTCTCAGCCGCCTGGAGCACTGGAACGCCGGGAAGCGGAGTCGACGACGGAACTCGGACGCAGCCGCAGCTGCCACGCACTCCGAATATAATCCCTCCACAATTATCAAAGTTTCAATGTAAAAACAAAGGGGAGAACTATTCCACGCGGACGAAGTCGTGGGCACTGCTAGTGATGTATATGAAGATATATGAAGACGATGGTGATGATAGCGTATTTTTGCCGATACCATGACTGCATAAACGCTTTACAAAGTTCTGTACGGTTTAATTTGAACCGCTTTACTCTGCAAAGTTGTACGGCTAACCTGATGGCTCCTTCACTGTTTTTAGGTCATTGATGCACGACTGAAAGAACGTAATGAGAAGCCCGAGAAAAAGCAAATATATGAAGGTAAGCCTCATCGTGAATCGTGAAGTACATTTTATCATAATATGACAATATTCAAGCATCCATTGCCCACGTCGAAATATTACCTGAGGGAACTAGCATGAGAGCCTTTGTGTGAATAGGAAGATAAATGTATGTTGTCGACAATAGTAAAATTTTACGTAGCTTGAAATTGTTATACCAAAATGAATAGTTACCACTAAAGTCATCTTTTCCCACGAATAATTCGCCGAATTCAAATATGTGACTATATATGGACTCTATCACGCGTATATGTTGACGCGGATGTGACTAACTAGTACAAAATAAGTAACCTTAGAATATAAATCTATGGTACTAACCGGAAAGTGGAAGTGCTCATTGAGCAATATCAAAATCAGGTCAGTAATGGTATTTTAAATAATTATAGAGAATTTTGTACGTTTTCAGACCCTATGAGTAGGCGATTCAAGTCTTTCTTAGATATCCTACTGGACGTGCGCGAAACGGATGAGATAATGACGTTACGACAGATCAGGGCAGAGGTGGACACCATCATCTTCGCGGGGCAGGACACTTCAGCATCAGCCACCTCCTTCGCGCTCATCCTGCTGGGTTCCCACCAGGAGGCCCAGACAAACTGTATGCTGAGTAAGTTCCTTTACAAAAAAATATGGCCTCTCCCTATGGCAATTGTTATTTAGGGGGATTTGCCTCAGTCACAACGCTTGGCAGGCGGGTTGGTGACCGCAGTAGGTTTTATTTGTGCCCAAGTGCAGCCTCCTGACGGGGCCCGGCGGATGGTTGGTGCGGGGGCACCTCCATCCGCCTCGCATCGGGCCTCGTCTTTGTCAGACGAGGTTTTTACTAATCCGTTGAGCTATGTCGGTGATTTTGGTTCTCTGCCGGATCACCTCGTTTCGGATACAATCAGAGAGACGCCGAGCATAGCTCGCTGAGCGACCTTTGGGACGTAAGGAAGCGACAGAAACACGACCCTATTCAATAAGCCTTCTTCTACGACACCCACGGAATTAGATGGGGTGGTCCTATTCTAAGCTCAGTAACCACACGGAAAGTTACATTCTGTTTGACGTTTAAGCACGACAATTTTATCAGGATCAGAGAAATATTTGGAGACAGCAAACGCCCAGTGGAGAAAGAAGACCTGAGCCGATGAAGTACTGCGAGTGTGTCATCTACGAAACCCTGAGGCTGTACCCTCCTGGGCGGTGCTGTTCAGAAAAGCTGACAGAGACCTGAAAATCAGTAAGCTGTTCCTTTTGTACGATCTACACTAACATTATATTATGGCGAGAATAAAATTCCTCAATGTCAAAGACTTGTAGAGATTTGAAGAGAGGCAGGCCATAGCGAATTAATATCTTCGCTCGAATTGAGCCGCCCGTCCAGGGAACGTCCACCCTATGGAATACCGCAGCCAAATGACCTCTGGGTCGTGTTTCTGCCGGTGAGTAGGGTTTCCGGAGCTCATGGGGGTTAGGGTTGGACCGGCATGGCGGTGGCAACTGATAGGTAACTGACCAGTTACTTGCCCGTTGTCTCAGCGACTCGGACTTCTCTTTCGCTTTCCATCAGCCACAGTTCAGTAGACAGGCTCGATGGCGAGGTTCGAGCATGAAAAAAGGCATGAAAAAATCACGAAATATCATAAGGGGGGAGGGGGGTGGAGTAATATATCACGAGTATTTATTTTTTCGGCAAACGCGCGATACTGAACCGCAAAGCGGCGTTTCGTGCAATTATTTTTTCGACAAACGTGATATAGGAAGGGGGGGGGGGGGGGGTAGTCTTGGGTTATTTAATTATACTATTACGGTTCCAGGTAGATGCACGGTACCCGCGGGTGTAATGTGCGCCCTCAACATATGGGGGGTGGGGCGGTCGCGCAAGCTCTGGGGCGCCGACGCGGGGGAGTTCCGCCCCGAGCGCTGGCTGCAGCCCGGCATCGACCCCATGCTCGCCTCTGGCGCTCTCGCCTTCAGTTCTGGGCGGAGAGCTTGTATAGGTAAGTGATGAATAAATAACCCAATACATGCCACTCTGGGTCACACAGCGCCATCTAGCCCCAAACTAAGCCGAAGCTTGTACTATGGGTACTAGACAACTGATAAACTTACTTAGATAAATTTGTTTCTTGTAAATAAATACATTATTATACATAGAAAACACCCAGACCAATACAAACAGACGTGTTCATGAACACAAATGTTTGTACTGTGCGGGAATCGAACCCACGACCTTTGGCTTAGAGGGCAGAGGACACTACCAGACGAGCCGTCAAGGCAGTCAAGTGACGAATTTTAACCCAGCATTCAGTCTATTCTCATTGGTTGCTTATGTCCAGCAGTGGACGTTTGCAAGCTGGGAATGATGATGATGAATCATAGAGAAGGACATCCAGGACACTCGATGGCAGGAAGAAATGGCCAACTTAACGTTTACGATCAGTCCATTTCCAGAAAAGTCTAATGGTTTCGTGTTTATCGTTGCCAACTTAAGGTACCGGTAACCCGAAGACACCATGTTCAATTTCCAGTCAGGTCAATTAGGAATCGAACTTTTCTAAGTTTTGGTCTTACTTGAAAGAAAAAAATAAGTTTATTGGCAACCGAAGCAAAACACAGCATAGTACACAACATAAAAACACCAGTAGGTATACCGTATCACTCTAAGTGTTCTGGGAGATGCTTCCTGTCATACTCATAGTTCAATTGAAATCTTAATTTTCTGCCAGGTATTAATTTCTGCCACTCCTTGTTCACAGGAAAAAAATATTCAATGGCTCTGATAAAGACGATGCTGGTGCATCTCCTGAGGGAGCTGAAGTTCTCCTCCGAAGCGCACAAGCTGAAGGTCAGAATGGACTTCGTGACCAAGAGCATCGCTGGCAATTTGGTCAGCGTGGAGTCTCGCTAATCTGTGGAGTTATGACATATTTACAGGATATTCTTGAATAGAAAACAAATGGTTCTTATACAAATAACTAATTTCATCAGGCGGTGAGGGCAACTTCGGATAGAGACAGATGGAGACAGTTGATTAGGGCTGTGAAATCAACAAGTAATCACGATCCTTAGTAATGAGGGAACGACTGAAGAAGAAGATACAATTAATAACAGTTTACAACTTAAGTCGTAGAAGTGTTGGAGGAACACGGGCCCAACAGGCACCTCTTTAGCCATGTACAGAGCATGCTTGTTGGAGAGGAAACGAAAAATACAGAGACAGAATTATGGACCTAAGACAGCCTACTGTCATACTTAATATAGGCACAAAGACGGCGATTTGTGGAAAATTACAGAAAACTACAGTTAAGAAATAAAAAATATAGATACCCAAAAGTACCAAATATTTGTAAAGAAGCCACAGGGCCAGTCGCCTTATATGCCTATTGATTTATTTATTATACTTAGCTTGGTAGCATCAAATTTTGTTCAATAGGTTGATGTAAACAAATACCTAAATATTGTATTGTATTATTGCTGTCTAAATGATACTTATTCCTTACTTGGTAAGTATGATAAGGGTATGAGCAAATATTAAACAGCCTACAGAGTACAATTCGGCGTGTCAAAACATCCTTGTACCTATTTGTTTTTAATAATCATCATCATCAGCCCGTGTCAGTCCACTGCTGGACATAGGCCTCTGCTAATGTTCGCCACTTAAGTTGATTTTGGGCTTCTCGCATCCAGCACTTGCCAGCCGTCCTGCGCAAATCGTCACTCCTCCTGGCCTGAGGGCGTCCTACATTACGTTTGCCGATATGCGGCCTCCACTCCAGAACTCGTTTACCCCAACGGTTATCGGTTCTGCGGCTGATGTGGCCAGCCCACTGCCACTTCAGCTTACTAATCCGATGAGCTATGTCGGTGACTTTGGTTCTCTGCCGGATCATTTCGGATCCGATCCCGCAGAGAGACGCCGAGCATAGCCCTTTCCATAGCTCGCTGAGCGACTTTTAATCTGTGGACTAGCCTTACCGTTAGTGTTACCGTTAGTTTAATAATAAACACTTGTATTATTCATGAGTGAATGAAGAAAGGCAAAGAAATCGAAAATACTATAAATCGTATAGTCTGACTTTCTAAATACGTACGTATAATTTACTATTTTACCCTGATGATACAGACCTTACAACCTCGACCTATAGACAGATTCCGTCTAATTTCCGCAATATTTTTTTTGGTCTAATGCATAGCGTCCTTATTCTTCTAGGTTTTTGGAAACTTTGAGAGATAAGAGACTTTCAAACTCTAGGTGACTACTATGTTCTTTCCTCTTATGTAGCAGACATCGCTAAGCCATTCAAAGTGATTTCGCCCCGAAATTGCAGATTGATGAAGTCGCTTTTGACACAGAGCGCTTTGAGCAATTTGCGGGCCGCGACGGGCCTCGGACAGGCTTCCCACAGTTCGACATTGTCGCCCTAACTATGAACTATTGAACTAGTTATATTATAAGTTCAACGTCTTTACTCTATGAGAATATTTGTTGTGGCGTAATGAAAACTTCTTTTAAGTTTTCAGTAGCAAAAAACGAAACCCTCACACTGAAGGCCTACTGAGATGCCGTTTCACGCTCCGCCTAAGGAACCCACTATTGTAAGAGGAAAGAAATATATTAGCTCGAAGGGCATTCCATGACTTAATGGCACGGGGCAGGAACGAGGTATTAAACCTCTTGGTGCGCGCTATTATCGTCTGAATGGTATGCGGATGGCAACGCTGTCTAGCACGACTCGAATGGCTCAATTATGAATGTCCCGGAAACTAACCTTTGGGTGATACCAGCGACCCTTGGAATACCTGGTAGTAATTAGGCGTAAAATTTACACAGCTAACAATATCTACAGAGCCAAACCACATGGTTCTTAGTACCAATTTACTGTCCGGCCACCCTGCGTCCGTTACATGAGACGATAGTTGTTAGATCTCAAATACTAGGTAATGGGTTACTTCTTAGAAGGTCGTTAAGGTTTAATTAATCCCGGCGCGAATATCTTGGTAATTTTGATGTACAGGATCGCCATCAGTGGTACTCGGATGACTTAGAACAGATAGCCAGGGAAGAGGTCAAAGGCTCTAAAATCTTTTTAATCTTCTTAATATCGGGATTTCGAGACACAATTGCTTTGACTTAGATCTTGATAAGACATTCAGTCTTTCGAATTTATAGAAGGAATCTTAAATTTACACGTGCGATGGAAGTCATGTGGTTTTCGGATTTGTAATAGGGTCGCCCCAACTCATCAGCTAACTGCTTGTCGTAGAAGGAAGGATGACGAGCACGACTAAGGGAATGTAAGGAAATGGGCAGCAGAGTTTTCTAGGTACAAATAGAACTTACAGCTGCAGCGGTCAGAAATCCGTGTGCCGAGGGCAAGGTAACTATAAGGCAAATCCCCTAAATGACAATTGTCATTGGATGAGGCCTATGTCCAGCAGTGGACGTTTGCAGGCTGATAATGGCAGAAGCAGCTATACATAAAATAGGTTCACCTATGAGACACAAATGAAAAATATGATATGGAAAACTGTATTTCAGAAACAAGAGACACCGTTTCCATACATTATTATTAATTCAACATATAACATAACTAGAACATTTTGCTCAATGCAATATCTTCGCTCATGGGCGAGTCTCTTTGAGCAATTACCTGTTCTCTCGGGACTTAGTCATAAAGGCCATTTGTGCTAGACTCGGGGAAAAATGTGGGATAGTCCCTACTTGAATCATACTAAGTGGTAGTTTCATGTACGTTCAAAAGTCTTTGTTTGACTGACTCGGTGGCTCAATTGGTAGTGACCTCGGCCTTCTGAGCCAAGGGTTCGATCCCCACACATTACAAACATTTGTTTGCATGAACATGTCTGTTTGTATTGGTCTGGGTGTTTTCTATGATGTATAATATGTATTTATTTACTTCGGCTTAGTTTAGGGCTAGATGGCGCTGTGTGGCCCAGCGTGGCATGTCTTGGGATATTTGTTCTACAATCGCCAATCCGCAAGCCTGGTGGGGTTGTCTAAAGTGGCGAACAACTGAAGAGGCTGATGATGATGATGATGACAAAAGTCTTTTAGGTAGATGCCACCGCCCATGTTAATATTTCCGTGCAGGAGTAGAAAAGTGTCATGGTGTGAAATAGGGCACGTTAACTATTGCATTTAAAGAAAGAAATCGCGTTTGGGTGGTTTAATTAAGTTATTAATCATACTGTAAGTATTTACTTTTTTAATGGCAACCAACCTTTCTACGAGGCCTGTATCTGCGAGTTCATTCTCTGTAACCTTCATATAACTAAGTACTTTTAGTTTCACACAGCATCTATCATAAGTTGACCTGTAACTAAACATTCTACTAGGACTGAATATTTCTCATTGCGATAATACCTAATTGAATTTAAAAAAAGTGTTTCTTATAACAAGCAAATCTTTTTATGGTGCTTTAAAATCAGTTAAAGGGAAATGGGACGAATGCGATCTAAAATAGCAGAGTCATGCATGATATACGAGAGGGTATATTAGACCTTTAGCCCTTAAGTCAATGCAGCTAGGTCTACATTTGAACACAAACCAATATTCTACTTCTGCTGTGAGCAGCGAGTCAGATATTCTGTTCGCTGACTGACATCCGGCGGTTTGAATAATCCAGCCCTTTATTCGGCGCCGTATTTCCGCTACTATCAAAAATGGACGCCGGAAATGCATTCTGTTACAAGAGTCATGCGCGAATCCTTTATTACTTATATACGGCGTATTATTTCAATGACTACGAGTATAATCCACCTTTGTAAAAAAGTACATCTCATCTCATCGCTCCAAGCCACCCTCACCTGGCCGTGGTGCATCCTGCTGAATAACAAACGAGGCTATGGCAAACGACTGGTGGCGGTATAACCGTTAGGGGCTGCGCAGACGACAGACTATCCGTGGAGCACTTTTTAGTCTGCGACAGACTCTTTGCGCGCCTCGCATACTTTTTGTGCGCCGCAGACTCGTTCGCACAAAATGTGTGTCATCTGCGCTGCCCCTTACAATTGATTTTAGTTTTTTTTATTTATTTATTTAAAACTTTATTGCACAAAATGGTACAAAAGGCGAACTTAATGCTAGGAGCATTCTCTACCAGTTAACCTTTGGATCATGCAGAGAGCAAATGTGTGTGCGGTGAGTGTAAAAAGAAACACTGTAAAAGATAATACCTAGTTTAGTTGAGTAAATAAGGTAGAGTAAAGTACTTAGGTATTACCTCTTCTACTTGCTAAGCAATAAAATGCTTATATTCAGCCTCCTGACAATGTAGAATACATAAAAGTATGCAGTGAAGATGTTCTGTCCTACTATGCTTTTCCATTTCAAGAATGTAGGTAATGTTTTGGAAAATTACATTTCGTAAGTTATTGCGTGTACCCGTACCCACACCACAACCTATATTATTTAGTTGGAAATTTTATCATTTCATGTAATAACGCATAGTAGTATTTAGAACGCAGTAAGTAGGCATTCAATGAGAAAAACACCGAATTGAAATTTAGGAATGGCTTGATGAGACCTCACACATTTATTTAGAACTAGCTGTGCCCCGCGGCTTTGCCCCCTTCATGTAGGTCACAGACATATTTTACAAAGAGACAAAGAGTAGCCTATGTTACTCTCCATTTCTTCAACTACCTTTAAAAATGAAAGTTTTGCAGTGAAACATGAAGAAACAAACTGACACGCACAAACTTTCAATCCCTATTTTACCTCTTTAAGGGGTAAATATTTTAAAAAGCCGAAACACGTCATTTTTTATTTTGTTATTAAAGACCGAACTCGAAATTTCAAGGCTTTAACTTATAAAAATTCACAAAGTTTCATACAAACTTTCAACCCCTATTTAACCCCCTTAGACGTTCCGGAGTCGGGGTTCATTACCAAACTGACCGGGCCAGTATTTACAGTTACTTTTATTATACCACTAATACATACAAGCCGAATATATAGCTCGCCTGGTGATACGCGGTTATCGCAGCCTATACAGCCCCGCAACACCAGAGGTATCACAAGCGTTACACCTAGTTAATATCAGACGTTCTCAGAAATGCATTCATTGTCCGTCTCCCGTGTTCCATTTCATCTACAGCCTTCATACAAAATTAAAGCTTCATAATGGACCGCTCCCCATCCAGGTGTCGGCCAAAGTGCATGATTTGTCAAAGCGAAGAACCCTAATGGCTGTCGCAGACAATTTGTCGTCTCGACGCTGCATCCCTGCCTGTTCATAGAATTGTATTAGAATAGCACGAACTTAGGAGCACTATAAGCATGAAACGACTCTTCTATTGCACTTTTTAACTTACAACGCGGCCAGCAGTTTAATTATTATAGATTTAATAATATTTCCCGTTGTCCCCATACTCTGTCCACGTTAATAAAGTTCAATAATTTGGGGCGATTGTTAAAAAACATCACTAGTATGGCTAGCGCACAAGTAATTTTTTTTGGAAATTTGCGATTTTATTTTGAAGCGAGGACGCGCAATTTTTTTCGAGTGTTCGACTTTTGCATTACTCAGTAAAAGCCTACTATGTTATCTTGACGTCTTATTATCAAGTCATCACAAAGATCGAAATGCTGGTTGGGAAAAATTTTACTGAAAATATGCAAATAGATACCTATACTATCATGTCTATTTAGTAGGAAGGAACGAGGAATAAATGAATTTGAAGGTTTGAAAAAGTGACACGTTGTGATTGTTTCAAAATAAGACGTTATGGCCGTTCTATTCTTGATACATTTCTGTGTTCGTCTTATTAGTGCGCGCGATATGGCCAAATGAAACGCATCTACTACCTTCTCGGGAGCTTTCAGCGCAGTTTTCTAAGAGAATCAATACTAAGACTCCTCGAATACAGTGGTTATAGGGGAAATAATTATTGCATACAATTTTTTAGCAAAATATAAAGGGGAAATAGGGGATATCTGTGACTCGGGTAGGTAGTTACAATAGCTCCTAGTTATTAGCCATTGCCAATGGAGTCATATCTGAAAATTTGGTATTTTTTTATTTCTGGCTCAGTTTTGATTGCTACAAAATTGAGCCAGAAATAAAAAAAATTGACTGGCCAAAAGCATAGCGAGTTATGTTAGTCTCTACACTTCGTTCCTCTTTGTTTAATATAATACCCAGCTATCTACATTCACCTAGACATCAGATAGAACAATATAAAGAAGTAGAAACCAAACATTTAGCTACGAGTTTAAAATAGTGTAACACCAGTTGAGTTAACTAATTTCAGCTTTCAAACGACAGTAGTTGCCCGGGACTGTTATGAAACTTCCGCTACAAATATCCGAGCAGCTTTTGACACACTCAAACAGCGTTAACTCAAACGTGAACTTTTATAAATTCTCCGCAAGCACGGAATCTGAAAAAGTGAAGTTATGAATTACGGAAGCGGGTAAAGAGAGAGCTAACTAATCAAACTTGCGGGACAAAAGTTGCACGATCCCTGTTATGAAGTTTCGAATTTTTGTGGACAAAGTGCGAGAGGATTTTTGTATTCGGAATTACCGGTGGGTATTGGGTTCTTGAATAATGTAGTAGGGTAATGCGTGAGGTGTGGAGTGAAAGTACTTTTAAATAGTAATGGATTTGCTAACCAAATCCTAGACATATTTCATTTTCTTTCGATAGACTTGGTTTGTGTGGCTAACAAAAACTTAGGTAAAGACCTAAGTTACTGGAATGTATAAAGATACATTCCAGCAACTCTAAGTCTATCAATTTGTATAAAAAAAGCTTATAAAGTAAGGGAAGCTTATAGAGAATAAGAAAAAAGATTTTTATATTTGTATTTTTTATTATTTTTTATCAATATTATTTACAAATCTAATCACATCCGTCTTTATCTAAAATTATATCATTAGTATAGGACAAGAAGATCTAAATAAACTAATCATCACATCATTATTATCTGAGCAATTTAAACGATTGTAATGCTATGCACATCTACGGGTCTAGATACATTAGTGTTCACTACGACTTCCGCTAGATGGCGCCACTAGTGAACATCTACTAACGCCATCTCGCGGTCGAAGCAAACATCGAATAGGCCAGAAATCATTCAAAAATTATAACGAAAATAAATGTTTACAAAAAATATACAAAACGATACAATTAACACAAAAATATATTTATTTATTCGCGCCTACCGAAGAAAAACAAACTGCCGTTGAGATCATTTTTAAGAACGATAAAGACAACCATTAACAGTACGATGTGCATATTCTGCTCGAAACTGATATGCTTCAGATACATTTAAATATTTTGATTAAACTTTTACGAGATTCGAGTATAAAGTAGTCGTCGAAATATGGTTTGAAAAACTTTTGTATCATTGCCGGTACAGTTTATTCGAAATATTGTAAAGAGATTTACAAACTGAAAACATTTGAGTTTCGCAGAACTTGACGAGTTCAGTGTGGAATGCTTCAGTATACATATTTATTTACAGTAGGTACATCTTTACAGGCCAAAGAGGTAACTATATCTATACGTATTGTATATTACTATCTACTTCATAAATTGTTCGAAGGCACATTTTTGTTTAGAGAACTTCCTAATATAATTCAACTTTACCGTTGAAATATCTATTGTAAACATACTACACTATTTCTGTCCCGAGAAATATTTACACGAAGTGACAAGAAGTATGTTGAGGTCTTTTTTTGGTTAAAATCACATCTAGTATGATACTGAAAATATATTTTCTTATTATACTTTTATCTACACTCCGCTATGGCCGCATGTCTCGAAGTCTGCGTCTATACTACCTACTGACAAAATGGACGACATTAAAACATATCCAATAACGTATATGTTTACCTTAAGGATTGTTTTGAATATTGCCCACTGTGTATGTTTTATTTCTTGCTCGCTCGCTCCAAAATGCACAACCGTCTAATATTAATATTTGGTAGGTTCAGCATACGTAAAATCTAAGTGGGGCACAATATCCCGCCGGGTGTACACGAACCACATCGACTATCGATGGACATTAAATTTATGCATATAAATAAAATTAGCTTTATGCAAGTCTGCGTAGACCTTGCTCAAAGCCAAAGTTATTAATGATGAGCACATCAAATGTACATCGTGCTAAACGTCAAGTTTTAACAAAGTTACTTAATACTCTAGGCGTATCATACACCAATAACCATTCGTTATTATCAGCCTAATTATAGTTTTATCTTAGATTTATTCCAGTACTTCATAACAGCTTGGTTCGTAGGTATACCCACTCGGTTTGTGATGGACAAAGAGAGGGTTCACATCGGTAAAAATTGATGATGCTATGCTCGAGAGGATGTTAGTACCTATTTGCAGCGTGTAAATTTTTATGCTAGGTACTGAGTTTCAGACTTGAGCTGTGTTCCGTTATTGTCTGATGCCAGGGCATCTGCATATAATGGGACTGTTTTGCATTTGATATCGTAAGTTTCGTTTTAAATCAAATAATGGATTGTGGTTTTATGAAAATAACCACTATTTGGAAAGTATATAGTGCTAATAATAAATAAATAATATAAGTATTTTATTTCCAAAATCCATACAATAATGTACTAATAAGTATTAGTTGACGAAGTCTCCTCGTGCTAAGAGTACCTACCTATTTAACTTTTTACCGAAGTGAACCCAGTTTAGTTTGATATAACTGTTACGGAGTGCGAGCGAGAGGTGAATAGCCTAGTGGTGGGGGTAATATGAAGCGCGCGCGGGCCCGCAGCCGCTCAGTAGCGCGGCGCCACCCGCGGCGACGACAGCCGCGGCGAGCGGAGCGGGGAGCGACGCGCCATCTGTCACAACAAACACATAATTAAAATAATTCTTTGATTGTTATTATCGTGTGATGCCCCTGGTGTTGCAGGTGTCTATAGTCAACGACATCCCATAGGATGTCGTTGACTATAGACTATAGGCCCATAGGCCGTATGCTGTGGTATAAAAAAACCGGCCATGTGCGAGTCGGACTCGCGCACGTAATGTTACGTACCACTATTAGCTAAAAAATGTTTTTCTTTATTTTTCTTTGCTTTTGATTTATGACGTTTAAAAACAAAACTACTGTCTAGATCTCATTTTTGAGTTTCAGTTCTATGTATGGGCTGGGCACCCCAAAAATTCAGGATTTTTTCTGGTTTTATTTTAAAATCTTAATGCGGTTTACAGATTTCATCTACGCACCAAATTTCAATAATGTACCTCTAGTTTCGGAATAAACTGGCTGTGACATACGGACGCACAGACAGACAGTCAGACATGATGAATCTATAAGGGTCCCGTTTTTGCCATTTGGCTACGGAACTTTAAAAAGACACATCTTCATGTTCACACGAAACACCTTGGTATAATATTCATTGACAGCCTCTCAACCAGTTCACTGCTAGACACATCCTGGGCTTCTCGCACCCTGCGCTTGCCAGCTATGTTGGAGCAGATCGTCACTACATCGACGACCTCGGGAGAGCGTACACTACGGTTGCCTAGAAGCAGTATCCACTCTGCGGCTGATATGGCCAGCCTACTGTTTTGCTTGCTACTTTCCTGCAACGGCAGGACGAACGACGAATGACGAACAGAGTACAGTCTGGCTAAAAGTGGCGCAGCTCACCTCGGGCTATGGCTTCAGTCTCTTGAAGCCCGCGCCGTCCTGGCCGAGCTTCAGCTCCTCGTACAGCGTGGGGTCCACCTCCCGTTGCGCGGGCGCCGCGGTGCTGCCCGGGTTGGCCAGCGTCTCCTGCCTCCACGCGGCGCTGTTGGAGACGCCGTTGCCTACGCCGTTCGAGCCGTTGATGCCATTGCTGCCATTGACGTTGCCGTTTGGCACAGCACCCTGAATATGGAGTAAGAGCTTTAGAAAGCACAGAGAGAAACGAAATTACCTGATGAATGGTGAACAAATATTGGTACGGTAAAATACATAATCTTTCTTATTTACTGAAACAACCTAAAACGTAGAAGCGAGTTCTTCTTTACAGTTAAAATTAGATATCTTTTATACAAAAAGAAACTCATAATGAAAAAACCCTACCCAAATGAATAAATTTTAAAGTTAAAATTTTGGCAAATCGTTTCAGCTAATCTCTTTCTTTCCATTACATACCAGAGTTTGGTTTATGATATACTGTACGTGTGAAGTCTGTAGCACATTTCAAAATTCCTTAGAAGAAAAGTCTCGTGAAACGTTGGCAGTATTAAAAAGAAGGAAAACAGGAAACACTTACGTTCAGTATGGTGTCTGGATTTGGTTCCCTGAGGTAGCTAGGATTCTCGAAGGCCACACCTCCTTGAGCTTTAAGTCTAAGATTCTGGAATAAAATGGGAAGATCAGTTAATTCATAGATAAAAGGAGAACAGTAGAATCAGGACACTTGCTAAGTTAGCTATCTGATCCAATAGATATGATCTCTTGTTAGAGAGTTGTTCCACGTTTAAGGTAAGATCTCGGACTGTATTCGTACCTTCTTATGCCTGTAGTATAGGCCTGCAGCCAGCAGCACAGCAGCGACCAGGATGAAGGCGACGGCCAGGCCCACCGCCGTGGCTGTGCCGGTGGCCGTGACGGGAGCCGCGGCGGCGCCGGTCTCCTGGCCCGCCGTTGTGAACGTAATGGCTTCGCTGAGCGACGACGTGCCTGGATGGTTAACGACAAAATTACTTTATGTTTTAACCAAGGTAGCCGTAGTGGGGTTCAGGCTGTGAATAGACGCTTTAATATTCGTATTACAAGTGTAGCTTTTGCAGATCAGACTAAGATTGGTACTACGTTATTCCGTAACAGTTTGGAGTTAAAAACTTTACGCTTCAGATTCCAACATCAGTTCCCTAGGGATTTCTCTAGAGGAGAGAAAGGAAGAAAAAGGATTCCGGAAAGTAGGGGGTGATACTACTCGTATCCGATGCATGAAAGCAATTAATATGTCAGAGGCAAGGGAAAAGCCTCAAACCAGCTTGGTCCAGGATTTTCCTGGTGGCAGCATCAGCTGAGCTAATTCTTTTATTGTCTTTCTTTGTACTTATTCTTTCATTGTCTTTCTTTGTACTTAATCTGTTATGTCGATGTTTAATTTTATGTATTGCTCGTTTTTATAAGGAGCCAATAAATATTTCCTTGTTGAAGTGTCGTCCCAATAGACTATGAAGAGAAGTACACCTGAGTTTGCGTTTTCATAGAGATGTCCACAGTCACAGAAGACTGTGTATTGGTGGACCTTAGGGAGCTAATGTTTTGACCAACTTTCAGTTAGGCGAGAATTATTATTAAGGGTTAAATTTGGACTAACGATGACCCCGTAGGGTTGGAAGAACACGCACATTCTGTATAAACTGTAACTCGACCAGCTAACCCGATTACAGACAAACCCGGCGCGGATCGCAGCGGGTCTAATTTTATTACTCGAAGGTAACTTCATTGAATAAATACGACATTTAATGGAGAAATTAACGTTGTGTTTCAATGGAAAGTTTATTAACCTGGAGCGAATTATAGGAGTATTGTATTAGTGACCAAAATAATGGATTTGTTTTGGAGAGTAGGCAAAGGGAATGTTGTCAGTAATCTTTTTAGAATGAGATGAGATATTTGTTGTCACCCAACTTAAGTTTGTCAAGGCAACTGAGGATTGGCTAAAATCCTAAAAAACTGGATTTTTTTGGTGTAAGTTTGTAAGAAAGTATTATGGTATCTTGAATGCCAAGTGTCGCTTAAGTACTAAGAGGTCCTTGGTCCTACTTTATGTCCAGTCCAACAATTACATTCGTGTTTGATTGAAGCCTAGCAATCATTACATTGGACAATTTAAGTTGATTGAACTTTTCACATCATTTGTTACATTAATACATTTTGTCATCGCTCAAGTTTAAGATCTCCTGGTGATTTTCGTGTAGGTAGTTTCCGGATTTAATATCATTGGTATCGTTGAAACAGTCTAAGAGAATATCAGGAAACGGGTAGTAGCGGTTACCTGGGTACAGAAACCTACTGCGGTCACCAACCCATCATCATCATCATCAGCCTATAGCAGTCCACTGCTGGCTATAGGCCTCTCCAGGCAAACATCTGCAGGATATTCCCATAATGGCCACGCTGGGTAGGCGCGTTGGCGGTCGCAGGGCGCAGCTTCTCGCTCCGGTGCCGCTGCTGCACGTCATCGGTGTGGTATTTAGCTACGCCTTCAATCGTGATGGTTATACCGCCACCAGTCGGTTGCCATCGTCTCGTTTGTTATTACGGTAGGATGCACCACGGGCAGATGAGGTAGGCTTGGAGTGAAATGATGATAGGCCGCTCCCTTACTTCGCCCAACCAACCCGCCTGCTAGTAACTAAGGAAAATGACAATGGTCATTGGAAGAGGCCTATGTCCAGCAGTGGACATTGGCAGGCTGGTGGTGTACTCACCCGCGTCGTTGGCGGCCTTGACGACGCACTCGTATATCTTGTAGTCCTGGAGCCCGGTGAGCACCACGCTGGTCTCGCTCGTGTCCAGCTTCTCCGGCACCTTGTCTCCGTACGCTCGCCAGAACACCCTGTAGAGGTATACTGTCTGCGGGTTCTTGAGTGGAGGTTCCCAACTGAAAGAAAAAGAGAGTATAATTACTGTGTTACAAGGTCTGATCGATAGATATTGATATGTATTTATTGCATAGCAAACAGTTGATTTAACCTGTCAAGCGTCCTGCGATTAACGTAAAATCCTCGTACTGTTAGCAACATACAACTTGCCACGCTTGACGAAAAAAATTTATGAATCAAATCAATAAGCTTTTTTGAATTTGATCAAATTAAGAAAAGCATTATTATGCTACGCGGTATAAAATCTTTTTTTTTAGAAGTAAAGCAATTTCTGATATAATAAGTATTGTTATTTATTTGCAGAACTGGATGTACTGGATGCTTTATTCACAAGTTAAGGTGGATATTAGGCATGGATCTACGGATTAAAATCAGTGTATTTTTGCAAAAATGTAATTATTATATAGGAGAGTCCACCAGATTCAAATAAGCTAGCTATGCCAATATGTTTTTCGCTTGCCAATTTGTTCATAGGAACATACTATTTTATGGCTCACGTATGTTGAAATAGAATTTGTATGTGGAAATAGCGGACGAGTGCCTTACAGTGCAAAAGTTTTACTTTGTCAGTGCACGAGGCACCGTCTGGTTATTTTTCAACGTTCATGTTTTCCCAATTTTACTACATGCCGCGAACCAAAAAGTTCGCAATCAAACCTACAAGTGCACTTCAGGGATGTTCGTGACCGTAAATAAAATTATTGGAATCTGAAAGTTAAAAAATACCTACTTATGTAACGATTTTGGCGGTGATACATCTTCGTGCATTGGAAAGCAAATTAATGAAAGGCGGTAGTTGTGCATGATCTGTGTCTGGTTGTCTCAGCTACTCGTAGGTGTATGAGAGTGAAGGAACACAGTACGCACCTGCTGTGTAGGAACAGACTTGATCCTACGAAAATTAATGAAGTACATCATTATTATAGTATCGTTTTATTTTCGTATAATATGTACGTTAAGCAGTTTTGAAAACTTCGCATGTGTGTTGTAGGTTATCCGTAGAGTTTGTATGAAGCATTTTGTTACGTATAGACATTGATACCACGACAGGTACATCGCCATCTGTTGTTAGTTAGGCGGAACTAAGTTATTACATGTTCTAGCAATGTGGACATAGGTATCGCTACCTGAACACGGTGGACGCTGCTTTTGTGGAATAAGGTTTCTCTGCGGAATTTATGGGGCACGTCAAGTGTAAAATAAATAGGTTTTTTGGCGGAGACATTACAAAGCGTATGCGATGTAACGTCCCTGCCAGGGATTCCCTGGTATTGCAGTCATTCATGGTGCCATTTTGTCAATCGTAATAGTGTAAAGAGATATGTGCAGACGCGAGAGCCTGCGCTTGCGCGTGCTAGTGGACCATGATATCTCTTGTGTACCATGATATCTCTTGGCTAGTCTCGCCAGCAGGTAGCAAGCTAGCGCTGCAAGTGCGGCACGCTGTACCTGAGTAGCACCGCCGCAGCAGGTGCGCGCGCAGCTGTAGGTACCTGAGCAGCACGGAGTGCTTGGTGGGGGCCTGGTGCGCACGCGGCGGGCGAGCGCTGCAGGTGTGATGTGCTGCTGTACCTGAGCAGCACCGAGTGCTTGGTGGGGGCCTGGTGCGCACGCGGCGGGCGAGCGCTGCAGGTGTGATGTGCTGCTGTACCTGAGCAGCAACGAGTGCTTGGTGGGGGCCTGGTGCGCACGCGGCGGGCGAGCGCTGCAGGTGTGATGTGCTGCTGTACCTGAGCAGCACGGAGTGCTTGGTGGGGGGCCTGGTGCGCACGCGGCGGGCGAGCGCTGCAGGTGTGATGTGCTGCTGTACCTGAGCAGCACCGAGTGCTTGGTGGGGGCCTGGTGCGCACGCGGCGGGCGAGCGCTGCAGGTGTGATGTGCTGCTGTACCTGAGCAGCAACGAGTGCTTGGTGGGGGGCCTGGTGCGCACGCGGCGGGCGAGCGCTGCAGGTGTGATGTGCTGCTGTACCTGAGCAGCACGGAGTGCTTGGTGGGGGCCTGGTGCGCACGCGGCGGGCGAGCGCTGCAGGTGTGATGTGCTGCTGTACCTGAGCAGCACCGAGTGCTTGGTGGGGGCCTGGTGCGCACGCGGCGGGCGAGCGCTGCAGGTGTGATGTGCTGCTGTACCTGAGCAGCACGGAGTGCTTGGTGGGGGCCTGGTGCGCACGCGGCGGGCGAGCGCTGCAGGTGTGATGTGCTGCTGTACCTGAGCAGCACGGAGTGCTTGGTGGGGGCCTGGTGCGCACGCGGCGGGCGAGCGCTGCAGGTGTGATGTGCTGCTGTACCTGAGCAGCACGGAGTGCTTGGTGGGGGCCTGGTGCGCACGCGGCGGGCGAGCGCTGCAGGTGTGATGTGCTGCTGTACCTGAGCAGCACCGAGTGCTTGGTGGGGGCCTGGTGCGCACGCGGCGGGGCGAGCGCTGCAGGTGTGATGTGCTGCTGTACCTGAGCAGCACGGAGTGCTTGGTGGGGGCCTGGTGCGCACGCGGCGGGCGAGCGCTGCAGGTGTGATGTGCTGCTGTACCTGAGCAGCACGGAGTGCTTGGTGGGGGCCTGGTGCGCACGCGGCGGGCGAGCGCTGCAGGTGTGATGTGCTGCTGTACCTGAGCAGCACGGAGTGCTTGGTGGGGGCCTGGTGCGCACGCGGCGGGCGAGCGCTGCAGGTGTGATGTGCTGCTGTACCTGAGCAGCACCGAGTGCTTGGTGGGGGCCTGGTGCGCACGCGGCGGGCGAGCGCTGCAGGTGTGATGTGCTGCTGTACCTGAGCAGCACCGAGTGCTTGGTGGGGGCCTGGTGCGCACGCGGCGGGCGAGCGCTGCAGGTGTGATGTGCTGCTGTACCTGAGCAGCACGGAGTGCTTGGTGGGGGCCTGGTGCGCACGCGGCGGGCGAGCGCTGCAGGTGTGATGTGCTGCTGTACCTGAGCAGCACCGAGTGCTTGGGGGGGCCTGGTGCGCACGCGGCGGGCGAGCGCTGCAGGTGTGATGTGCTGCTGTACCTGAGCAGCACCGAGTGCTTGGTGGGGGCCTGGTGCGCACGCGGCGGGCGAGCGCTGCAGGTGTGATGTGCTGCTGTACCTGAGCAGCACCGAGTGCTTGGTGGGGGCCTGGTGCGCACGCGGCGGGCGAGCGCTGCAGGTGTGATGTGCTGCTGTACCTGAGCAGCACCGAGTGCTTGGTGGGGGCCTGGTGCGCACGCGGCGGGCGAGCGCTGCAGGTGTGATGTGCTGCTGTACCTGAGCAGCACCGAGTGCTTGGTGGGGGCCTGGTGCGCACGCGGCGGGCGAGCGCTGCAGGTGTGATGTGCTGCTGTACCTGAGCAGCACCGAGTGCTTGGTGGGGGCCTGGTGCGCACGCGGCGGGCGAGCGCTGCAGGTGTGATGTGCTGCTGTACCTGAGCAGCACCGAGTGCTTGGTGGGGGCCTGGTGCGCACGCGGCGGGCGAGCGCTGCAGGTGTGATGTGCTGCTGTACCTGAGCAGCACGGAGTGCTTGGTGGGGGCCTGGTGCGCACGCGGCGGGCGAGCGCTGCAGGTGTGATGTGCTGCTGTACCTGAGCAGCACCGAGTGCTTGGTGGGGGCCTGGTGCGCACGCGGCGGGCGAGCGCTGCAGGTGTGATGTGCTGCTGTACCTGAGCAGCACGGAGTGCTTGGTGGGGGCCTGGTGCGCACGCGGCGGGCGAGCGCTGCAGGTGTGATGTGCTGCTGTACCTGAGCAGCACCGAGTGCTTGGTGGGGGCCTGGTGCGCACGCGGCGGGCGAGCGCTGCAGGTGTGATGTGCTGCTGTACCTGAGCAGCACGGAGTGCTTGGTGGGGGCCTGGTGTGCGCGCAGCTGCCGCGGCGGGCCGGGCAGGCGCGCGCCGGCGTCGCGGAAGCAGGCGAGGGCGCGGCGCGCGTGCTGCAGGGCGCAGGCGCGCGACACGGCGCCGCCGCGGCACAGCTCGAGGCAGGCGCGCGGCACGCCCCACGACGCGCAGCAGCCGCGGTGGTCTGTGTAACACTAACTGATTAACAAGGTAGTTTGTGTACGACTAACAGATAAACGCTGAATACAGACTGTATTCGATTGCGGTAGCACGTTCAATAAAATCAAACACAGTCAGTAAAAAAAAACTGGTTATTGCTAGCCCTCTCAAGTCGTATCAGCTGCTAGGTTTTGGTCGAGACACGGTGCGATCTCGCTTTTTAGTTTATCGTTGACACGACCAGAAGAAGAAGAGAAACCATACCGCACAAACGTAGGCGCGAGTTCAGCATTCAAAAAAGACATACCCAAAACTTAAGGTTTATTATCATCATCCTATCGATCTCAATAGATCGTAGATATGTGACGTCACAAGTCTATGAAGGTTGCCTGCCCATCGTGCCCACAACGGTGGATCCGCGCCTGCACAGAAGAACCTTCATATTTCCAACCCTATACTAATTTTTGTTATTAAATCACATAAAAAGTAGTTGACTGACCGGAGCCGTCGGCGGCGCACTTCATGAGCTTGTCGAAGTCGTTCATGCACTCGGGCCGGTCCATGATGTTCTCCATGTCCAGCCGGAAGTTGCACGCGTCGATGCACGCCGACGACACGTTGTTCTGCGACAAACACCATTACATTAGGTTTGAAGAATATATAAGGCAGGGATGTGGCCGTATGCTTCGGCGCTACCCGTATCCCTGCTTTCTGCTGCCCACTGGCGACACAGGGGGGTTTAGTGGGTATACCCTCTCATTTTGGGAGGTGTGAGTCCCACACACCATGCCGACTCCCCCCGGAGGCGGCATGAAGGTGCCTAATGCATTCCCCTCTAAAAAAAAAAAAGGTTTGAAGAATATTTATTTCCTCATTAAAAAACCATACAGTCACTTACAATGAGAAACTTAACTACTACTTTATTGCGGGTACGTGCATAATCCGTCGAGAAGGTAACAAAATTATTATTCGGGAACAATCCCCCAGGTCGGTACCACATTAGTAACTTGAACTTAGATTAAATAATAATAAAATAACCCAAGATATGCCATTCAAGGCCACACATCGTTATCTAGCCCGAAACTAAGCCGAAGCTCGCACTATGGGTGCTAGACAACTGATAAACCTTCTCAGATACTTTTTTTTACATAAATACATTTATTATACATAGATATCGTTTAGTGATTGCCTCAAGTAGTGTTGGCTGTTGTGAGAGTTTCAAATAGTCCGAAACTTTGGTATCGCGCTTGAAAGTGCAACTTGCAACGTCTATGTTGGACTAGTTAGAATACATAATGTATGTAAGTTTACATAGGAACAAGTTTATATACATATTGCACTCTGTTTATAGGCTGAGTTACTTATAATAATTGGTGCCATAAAATATATTCTATTCTAAATAGGCTTTAGTACAATGTTTGCGTAAAGAAGAAAGCAAACTAGTAGATAAATTGGTCATTATTAAGAATTATGATTTTGTATTTACTAACTCAAAAGGAACGGTAGAATAAATACAATAGAATCCAGTTTGATTTTCTTCGGAGTGAAATTCTAGATCGATGTGCATGAGTTTCGGATTGTATCTTTACACGAATTTAGATAGTAACCGATGACTATAACAGTTAATGTTGCAGGATATATAAAGCACATTACATACACAGACATTTCCATTTCTAGGAAAGGATTCTAAAATTAATAACCCAGTCGAATAAACGTGTATCCGTGAAATATGAAATCCGTTGTTTGAAATAGTCCCGGCTGAAACACGCAAACTTTCCGCGCGACCCGCGAGAAATTAAACATTGTGAATGCGCTTATATTTTAGACGACTGGAATTATTAAACCTTCTTGGGGCGCGTTCTCACTGTGGAGTATAGTTAAAATGTCTTCCCTTGGTGTCAGAAAGACAATCTGGTGTAGTTATGGGTTCATCATCATCAGCCTGTTGCAGTCCACTGCTAGGCTTAGCCTGTCCAGTTGTTCGCCACTTAGGAGCAACATCAGGAGGATATACCCATAATCGCTACGCTGGGCAGGCGGGTCGGCGATTGCAGAGCGTAGCTTCTCGCGCCGGTGACGCTGCGCTTCATCGGTCTGTGGTATTTAGCTACGCCTTCAATTGTGGTGATCGATGTTATGGGTTGATCGTCACAAAAGCAGAATTACTTACTAGTTAATTAAAACCATCATTTAGTAGAACGACTGAAATAACAAAACTATATTTTGCATAAAACTTCATAGTCATGTTGTTTTTACATTCAAAGCCATAAATGTGTAAGCAATCGACGACCCATAGTTATGTCATGTCTCTACGCAACTGCAAATCCTCAAGAAGTTTGCATTTCTGACTTCGGGGCTTTCGGGGATAATTTCTTGACAAAAAAACTCACTAACAATTTTTGGCTCAACAAAATATAAACTTTTAATGTCTATAGAATATGGGTAGGTACTAATGAGATCGCGCCCTTGCAGAAGTATAACGCTCGGATTACGTTTGTCTCGCCGAAACTTTTATATTAACTTTAATAAACCGTGTGTTTGGAACCTGCGGGCCGACTCCGGGTCCTATTTGTCGAGCCAACAGAAAGTTACGCACTACGGGATCAGATTTGTAAATATCTGCCTTTAATTTACTCGCTTACATGTAACAAAGTTTTTGCCTTTGTTACCATAAAATATCTATTATTACATTTCGATATCTGTTCAAAGTGGTGATACATGAACGATCATTAATTTTTCCATTAAATGCCATAATACCTTGACAACAATAATTGCTAATACCTACTCTTTAAATCTATTGTCTCCCTATGTGATGGGTTTCATATAAAAAATTAAGACCATCTACAGTTACCTAGGTACCTACTAATAGTTTTCCCGTGTGACAATGTCATAAGCTGATTAGACTTTCTACTAATGCGCTTCTCTGAATGGATGCAATGGATACTCGTTTGTTACACTTTCATGAAAAAACTACTGAATGGATTTTAATTAAATTTAACAGTAATACCTATAGTTCTTACATTAGCTTAACGAACAAGCTATTATTGAAGGATGTTATATTATTACATGCAACTAATATTCTAGCGAGCAAAGCAGCTAGTAGATATATAAACAATATTGCTTTTAAATGGCGCTTATTGCATGCAAACAAAGAAAGTTTGAAACTTTAAATCTTTTCAAGACGTTTCGCGCCCAGACTGAGGCGAGGTGACAACTCCGGAGTAACTGTTTACGACGTAAATATATCATCCGGAACTTTCCTAAGCAAAATTCATGCGACATAATTATGGCGCCATCTGCCGGTTTTCGTTTGGAAGTTAAAAGTAATTTTGAGCTAGAAGTTGTTGCGAAATAACGCACTTTTATTAACCGACTTCGAAAAAAGGAGGAGGTTCTCAATTCGTCTGTATGTATAATATTTTTTTTTTTTTTTATGTTTGTTCACCGATATTTCCGTCAATTATGGATGGATTTCAAAAATTTTTCGACAGTTCGACAGAGGACACTTCCGAGGTGGTCCCATTATCACCAAGTCAGGATCTGATGATGGGATCCTGGAGAAATTGAGGGCAACAACCGAAAATTGTATGCTCATATGGTGTTTTTGTTACGTAATCATATTTTACTCAGGTATATGCTTCCGGGCGTCAACATCTGGTGCTGATGATGAAGCCACAGAACTCCTTAACGGTTAGGAGTTAGGGGACAGTACTGACATTGGTCGATATTAAACTAGGTAGTAGTATGTACTTATGCAGGGCTAATAGGGCAGGTGATTTGGTAAGTGATATGCTTGATTCTAGATCGCAAAGTCTTCACTTGATTTAAAGCAAAAATTTTCATTTAGGAATGAATTTACTTAGGAGTAAAACTCTTAAGGACATTAATTAGCCTTTATTCAGCACATTAACGCAACTAAAAATAAAGAAATAAAATTATTTTTAAAAAAAAATTAAACCGACTTCAAAAAAAACACAAACGACCAAAACTAAAAAGCGATAAATAACGTAAGTAATTCTATCCTTAATACATAATTATTTAAATATTACAATTATCACTTATTTTTGAAGTCGGTGCCAGCCAAGCAAATAAATGTATATTGTCGTGTGGATTTGCCGGCCGTGCGCGTCATACAATAACAGTCTACGCTAGATACCGAGAGGTTGGCACCGACTTCAAAAATAAGTGATAATTGTAATATTTAAATAATTATGTATTAAGGATAGAATTACTTACGTTATTTATCGCTTTTTAGTTTTGGTCGTTTGTGTTTTTTTTGAAGTCGGTTTAATTTTTTTTAACTTCATTTACGTACGCCAGTTTACACTAAATAGATATGTAAGCTAAGACTTTACTTACATCATTGACTCGATCGAAAAGTAAGTAACTTAAGTACTTGTGAAAGTGCAAGGTGCAACAATCATATTCCGTAATACAATAAATACGATATTGGGGATCGAACCCGATTCAGAAGGCAGAGTCGCTACCAAATGGGCCACCGGGCAATTAAAGTTGTTTAATATCGTTATTGCGATCTGTTCTAACTTCCTAACCTAAAGCGTTTTCGTATCCCTACCAAAGTTAGTTAATAGTTATGACCCTCTATCGAGATTTATTCAGTTTGGGATGATTCAGATTTCATTAATGTGCTATAATTTCATTAATAGGTATTTCAAAAGCACATAGTTTTTTCGGAATAATGAAGTTTGAAACTGAGGCCGCGGTCTCACGCTCTTTCTGCCGCCTCCTTCTGCGTGATCAACGTCGCGCCCACTCTACGCCGCCCCCGGCTCGGGCGTCGTCGGAGGGCATACAACGCATCGGGCATACCCTTTGAGACTCTCGTGCGTGCCCTGATTGGATGGCGCAAGGGCGCGATCCACTCACTGGGGGGTAACGGGGTGGTAGATGCAGTCAAACCGTTGCACGAAGTCACACCGCAGCGTGACATTGTGGTGCGGAGCAGGAGCGGCGTGTCGCGAGCGCGTTAGCTTCGTGTAGCAGTCGGTGACGTTGTGCGGCGCGGGCGCGTTACCTGCGTGCAGCAGTCGGTGACGTTGTGGTGCGGCGCGGTGTGGCGCAGGCGCACGGACACGGGCCGCAGAGTCTTGCCGAACGCGTTCTCGGCGTGGCAGAAGTAGTCGCCCTCGTTCGCCTCCGATATCTTCTTTATCACTAGCCGCATGGTGTACTTTGTTTGCTCCTGCAAAAAATATTTCAAATTAGTCGAGTCTTTTCATCGTGAGAAAAACAACTTTTGCTTTCGAAGATGAAGCAACAGACAAGTAACCAAACCAATCACTTGTCAGTTGCCACCGCCATACTGGCTACACCGACTGATTATTTACCGAAGCGCGACGGATGACAATTCACGGATATTATTTTCGCCGAGTATACGGTAGTCGACAGCCAGGCGGTCGTTAGTTAAGGAAAACTATTACTTAATTCTCTTGTATCACTCTTTTAATACTCTCTATATCTTCAAAAATGATATCAATATATTATGTACTTTCTAATAATAAGTCCCCTGGCCGAATTTCGGCCATCGCGGCCAATCTCTACAACGACTTACTATTAAACGAAGTTGATATTAAAATGCGCAAGTATGTGCAAACAATGTTCTCTTATCTCTCACTTTTATAAAATAACTCTGATGGGACTATACATCGACACGACCGGAGGGAGATCAGACGCAGTATAATGCCTTGAAAGAAAATCTGGCAACATATCATTACCTCCATTACCTCTTGGCCCTTATGTTTTATATTAATTACTAGCTGTGCCAGCGGCGTCGCACGCGTGGATATCTCGTTTCAAAAATAAAATGGTACCTAAATTTTAAGTTAACCTCTAGCAATACATTGGTAAAAACCGCATTCAATTCCATGCCGTAGTACATACAGATAAAAATTTCCTTACTTAAAAATTCTTCACTGCTCTGCTCCTATTGGTTGTAGCGTGATGAAAAGTATACTATAACCTGCCCAGGAGTATGAAGAATAATTGTACCAAGTTTCGTTAAAATTCGTCCAGTAGTTTTTGTTTCTATAACGAACATACAGACAGACAGACAAAAATTTTACTGATTGCATTTTTGGCATCAGTATCGATCACTAATCACCCCCTGATAGTTATTTTGAAAATATATTTAATGTACAGAATTGACTTCTCTACAGATTTATTATAAGTATAGATTATAGATGTTGCTACCACTAGATCAACGAGGAAGAACTTTCTGATACTTAAATAACAAAGGAACCTTTTAGCCTTTCCGTAGTCGTCATGAAAACGTCTCGGTGTCTTAGTTATTCCACCCCGACAACTTTCGTTCTCAATTAATCTTATGCAGATTCGATTACCGCGAGTCTCGTTGTTATTCATGGGCTGTCAATAGACGTTCTGCTCAAATGGTGTTTGCTTTCCCTATTAATTTTCATCATCTCACTCAAATTCGTTTTCGTCACAGCTGTTCAAAGTTTTGATTGAAATGTTTAAATCGCATTTATTAACCAACAGAGGGTGAGGGCAACAACAGCTTAAAGTGTATTCTGAACAGAAGTCTACATTAAGTTGTGTTATTATTCGGTTTTAGATAGTGGTTTGAATAATGATCGAAGGGAAAAGTTGGTGCGCGGTGTACCAATTTTTGGACAATTAGAAGGTAGATAATATTAAAATTTGAATGAAAATTACATTGTTTGCTTTTCATGGATAAGTTTTTTAAGAAAAGTGATTGATGTCATTTCCTCTTTTAACATTATAAGAATTTCCTGGGCTTTTTGAGAAGGAAAAGGTAGACAAAAGTGAAGGTTTGTAATATTTAGCTTAGCATTTAACATCAAGAGTTTAAAAAATATGTCTCTATAGATTCTACTGTGCATTAACACTGATGAGATATTTTAAAAAGTTCTATTATTTTAGATTTGTCTTCATTAACCGCCTCTTAAATTATAATTTCTTTTATCAATACTGAAACATTTTTACAAACTTCGAGCTTCATTTGACAAGAACGCTGAAAGTGCACACCATCTTCTTTTATGGTCATAAATGACGGCGCTATTTGACAGTAGTAAAACTAATTAGCTTTTTTCTTTTAGCTGATTACTGTAGTGAAATAAATGAAGTATGTTATACCGCATATCTTACCTCAGGGTCAGGTATGAGCTGTATAGAGTAGTTGGGTCCGTCGATGACTGGGGTCCGTCCGTTGGGGTCCCGCCAGAAGGCGATAGTGGGCTTGGGCAGGGCTTCCACACGGCACTCGAGGATCACGGAGTCTCCGGCTGCTGCCATAGTGATGCCTGAGGCTTGGATGATCGGCACATCTGTATAGGTATTTCGTCTGTGTTAAAATTTTTAACAATAGCATTTGTTCTCTATTTCCCTGGCAAGTAAGTGAGAAAAGGAGTAGAATTGACTGTAGCAACGGGCAGAGATCCATAGATTCTAATCAATTGCTAACCCTATCGAAGAATCGGACCAACCGGAAGACGATACTTCACGCTTCGTTTAACATATAATATCATAAGACAGGAACGAGAAAACACATGCTTCGGTTACGAATTCCACTTTATAATGGTGTGACAAAGATATGTGATGCTGAACTTCTGGGATTTAGTATATAAGAGGTATCTTAAGCTATGGATTTACTGTTTATCCGTGTATGAATGATTGGATATGGAATGTACGAGTGTAAATACGCCTGTAAGCTTCGTGAGAACATGACAGAACGAGCGCTTCGTGTACCGATTTGTTGTGCCAGAGCGTGACGTGTACGAAAAACGCCGATTTAAATATTGTTAGTAACACCGGGCGCAGTAGTTCTAGCATAAATAAAGACAAATACAAAGCTGTGGTATATTTCATCGATGGTCGTCTGTTATATGTACTACATTTACACTTTTGCCTCGTACCTCGTCTCGAGCTTCGTCTCGTGGCTCGCACCTCGCGACATCTATGGTAAGGTAAACGAGCTTGATATTTACACCCTCGGTAGCATCTAGTCACACTCTAGTACGCGAGCGTAAATGAGTTATAATAGGTACTTATATGTTTTCATACTGGTGTTTACAAACGTTTGTCAGCATTTAGTAACAGCCTGTGTGAGAGTAGGTAATTAAAGAAATGGGTAGTATCGGAGTAGGTACCTAGAAACGGATGTTATATCTTGGATGTATATCAAAAGAATAATACATTTACTTATTCTTGAATAATAATTATTATAATAATAATAATTCTTGCTTTGTCTGAATTAATTGAATTAATAATGGTCTACAAATATATTTTGGCAGAATCGGAATCTTCCTCATAAAACAGCACTTTTGCCATTTTTGCTTCACAGTTTCAATCGTGGTTTCAATGACAATGGTGTACTGTCAATTCAATTGACATAATTTTAGTAGCTGTCAAAACTTGAATACTGATGTTAAGTATAAAAGACTTAACAATAAATGATGTCCTCTTTCACTAGACAAGTATAATTCACCACAACGCAGGAACCTTCACATCTATGAACCCAGTACTTAGGTTAGAAATTTATTGCGTCTAGTGTCCACATCCCATTTTCACCCACGGGGCAAGAGCGGCGGAGCGGATGCAGTGATGATGATGATGATGATGATGATGACGGTGCACTCACGCGAGATGTTGATCTTCCTGGCGGCCTGCATGGGCGTCCCGTAGCCGTTGTCGGCGTAGCAGGCGATCTCGTCCATGTCGCGCGTCACGTTGTGGATCACCGTCACCATGTGCCGCGTCACCTCCTGCCGCACCAGCCGCCCTGTTGCCAGTTCATATTCATAGATGGATAAAAAGTTTATTTGCAAAGGTACACACATTTACGTGAATGTGTATGTCTATGGAATATAATTATACTACTGTGTACTGATAGTTTTGCACTGGGTTACCCATTTCCTGAGTGAATCTGGTTTCCTCTATCTGAAGGTTGTCTGGAAGAGATCGTTATAAGCGGTAAGACCGCCTAGCTTGTACTTTGTGTTGTTTGTAAAATGTTTTCCTGTAATGTCTGTGTTTTTGTGCAATAAAAAGTATCTATCTATCTATTTACAACAACGAATACAGCAAAAACACACAAATCGCTACGAACCCTTCACACCCCTCACAACTCACCGCCTGTTCGCTGTGACCATGGCTTTTGCAAATCAGTCGAAACTTCAAACTGCGTACTACATAATAAATGTCTTGAGTGAGTCCCGTTAATAAGAGTTGTACCTAATCGCTGGCAAGTCTAATGCTCAACTAAAGGTTTGAAAGCCAGGGTTATTGGTGAGTCTAACTTATCCAAATTAATACGGACTAAGTATATTTTAATCAGCGGATGTTATGCATTATCTGACGCATTAACCAAACTTTTTCATTCAGCTACGTGCACCATACACATCCGTTATAAGAATAAGAAAACTTTATTTTGCACACAATTACAAAAAGTATCTAACACAATAACAGAAAATAATAAAAGAAACACAATAACAAAAATTAATAAACTTTAACTACTTTGTGCGATGTGGCCAAAATGATGTCTATTCAGCTGTCATAGCAAATGTTCATTTGGCATCCCGCTGGTTTATAACGTTACTTTAGCAGTCGCTACTTACCGCTAATGTAGAGGGAGATGGTGGGAGTCGGCGTGCCCATCGCGATGCACAGGATGGTCATGCTGGAGCCTTCCACCACCAGGTTGACAGGGTTCACTGTCGGGGGCTGCGGAACAGTTACATGTTTAGATAATGCCAATATGCTTACGTAGATACTATTTCCAAATTATAATTGAAGGCTCTATGGCAGACATAATTAATTATTCTTTAGATTTTTATTGTCCACACTAATCTTCGTAATTTTATCAAATGTTTAATACAGTATGTATAGATTATGACTTCAGTATAGACTAAAGTAAAACAAGTACAAAGAAAATTCATTCCTAATTTTTTCTTAATGGCAGGCCTCTTTATGAAGCTCTTTATGATGAATCTTCGCTCGGATTGAGCTGCCCGTCCGGGGAAGGACCTCCACCCTATAGAATACCGCAGCCAAATGACCTCCGGGTCGTATTTCTGCTGGTGAGTAGGGTCTCCGGAGCTCGTGGGGGGTTAGGGTTGGGCCGGCATGGCAGTGGCAACTGACATCTAACTAACCAGTAACTTGCCAGTTGTCACAGCGACTTGGGCTTCTCCTTGGCTTTCCATCAGGCGTAGGGAAGCCATTATGTCGAGCTACTATAAAAAACCTATTACTGGCAATGTTGAGTGAGACTTGACAAAGTTTTATTTACAAAGTCGGTATGTATCAATCATGGAAGTAATAAGTAGTACTTAATACTTCCATGGTATCAATACAAGACTAAAACCATTAAATGAAAAAAAAGAAATGAAATAAAATACATCGACCATGCTTCTCGTTCAACTACCCGCCAAAAACAAAATAACATGATATTCAAAACTGTCTTAGAACTGAAAAGTTTATTCCCGTGTCAATACTTCCATATACGAGTAGAACTCACTTCAAACATTCTACACATAGGTAAGTATTCTTGCGTGCTAATTCTCACTTGTCACTGTATAAAAATCTTGTCAAAGCGGCGAACAAGACGCTCTGTGATGCCTCGCATTCTTGTATCCGCACGCTGCGAATAATTGCGAGTTGCTTTGAGAGACATCAGGCATGTTCCATTTATCTTTCAACATCAAGAATCTTGGAAATTTCATTTACAAGTATTAAGGTAAGTGTCCCTATCACGGAGGTAGTCAAAATCGGTTCCTATTACGGTGGTATTTCTATTTTTTAGTTTTATTCCTATTTTATTCAGTATAAGTGCACCAAAATGTATACTATTTATTCCAAATCTATTCCTTCATCAGTTGACCGAATTTTGCAAGTATAGCACATATACAACACAACAAAATCAATCAATTAGTGTAACGACATCGATGTGAGAGAGGTTTTCATACAAACGCGCAACATCAAATGAAAGTACACCAATATTTATAAACTAAGTTTTTCGTATTAATAACCCGTTCAAGTACGTTTGTGTGTTATTTATTGCATTTTTCTACTATTACAGCAGCTATTTAAATAGCTTAATTCATATTTTAAACTCATTTTTACCCAAAAAAATAAGAAACAAAATACCACCGTAAAAGGATACAAATTTTATAGGTTGATCCTAATACGGTGGTATACCTCCGAATTAGGAAATATACTGGACATGTTTAATTGTTCATAACTTTTAATTTATTAACTTATTGAATTAGTTCCAAGTTTCATTGAAATAATCATTAATCTCTTAAATTAAGGACCATATTCTGCGGTATGCTATCTTTCTTAGAAATCTAGTTAAATATGAAAATTGTTAAGCATAAAATGTTGGTTTCTTAGAAGCGGTAAAATAAAAAGCTGTATTTTAATTGATCACAAATCGTTTATTTTGTATAACTGTTGACTAAAATTTAACACACTGAGCCAAAAAACTGTTATCGTGTGATTATGCATTTACACTCTTTTGTTTATCGAAATTTTGATGGGTCAGAATTAGGAACATTATAACACGAGTAGTGTTCCTATTACGGTGGTAGTTATTTTCAGGTAACTCCGTATTAGGTTATATGGGTTCCTATTATGGCGCTATTCATAAAATATAAAATTTCAAGTTTTAGGGTTCAGTAAATAAATAAAAAGTTTTCTATAATGTTTTATGGATCCTTATTAAATAAAACCAAAAGCGATAAAAACTTAACAATGTATGTAAATAATGTTATTTAAAGAGAAGAATGCCCATCATAGTATGGAGAATAGTACAGTTGTGTTAAGTGTTGCATCAAAACCAAAGTTGTATTAGGTATCTAGAAAAAATATTATTACTTTTGACCTTTGAACCGGGGTATAAAACCTATTTTCCAAAAATGTAACATTTATACTTACTACGAGTAGTTTATTGTATATATGTAGTAATAATAATTCGTTTCAACGAGATCTTTTTTAATACGTCACTGATTCAACAATTTAGAGGGTGCTAGGTTCTGGAGAATAAGGAAAATTCAAGTGATTCATACATCCCTGCTATATTTGCAAATTTTATTAAAAGAGAATCAATGTTATCAAATCAATGAATGAAAACCATACAATTTACTTTCATCACCATCATCAGCCTATTGCAGTCCACTGCTGGACATAGGCCCCCCAGTTGTTCGCCATCTAAAGCAAACTTCTGGAGGACATACCCATAATCGCCACGCTGGGCAGGCGGGTTGGCGATCGCAGGGCGTAGCTTCTTGCTCCGGTGACGCTGCTGCCCGTCATCGGCCTATGGTTTTTAGCTACGTCTTCTATCGTGATGGTTTAACCGCCACCAGTCGGTTTGCCAGAGCCTCGTTTGATGTTCGGCAGGATGCACCACGGGGAGGTGAGGATGGCTTGGAACGATAAGGTGGTAGTTCGCTCCCTTACATCCCTTACATACAATTTACTTTACTAACACGTATTTTATGTTATTTAATGTACGTAACATTATTTGTTTCTGACCCTCCGAATTAGGAACCGTTTACCGCCGTAATAGGCACTGACCGAAATTATACCTCCGAATTAGGAACATTCGACTCGGCTATTTAAATATTTAAAAAAAAAAAAACTAACAATATAAGAAACACAAAATCAATAGAAATACAAAATATAATAACCACTTTTGACGATGAAGTGGTTTTGCACATTTAGAAATACTTACAAATGCTTATTTTTGTCTCCTAGTTTCGAATGTTGCGAAATACCTCCGTAATAGGAGCGTTTACCTTAAAGCTTTTGTATTTTATTCCGAGTAAATACATCCAACATGAAATGAAACATAACGTTGAAACAGTCGATTGAGCGAAACTTTTTATTTTCATTGAAGGTAATGCTTTCACACTTTTGAACATTGTTAAATGTCCCCCTTCCACATGTCAGCCCAAAGTGACAATTATCTGAAGTAATCTATGTCCAGCAGTGGACTGCGATAGGACTGATAATAATAATAAAAAAAATGGTGTTTGTAGATTTACCACAAAATATCTATCAAATTACTTTCCACATACAGAAGTAGATGAGTTTATCATTTTACATTGTATAATCGTAGTTATTTCGAAATTAAAAGTGGTCGTAATCTAATTTGTGGACGAAACTGTAGGAATAAATCTAATATGTATATTCATTATGTTCTAAAAAGCTCCTGACGATTTATTAGTGCTTTCCTGAATTCCACCAAAACTTTTATATTCCTTTACACAAATCCCAGTAACTTTTCTTTCTCACAAAGCGTTGCATAAAACAGAGAAAATGAGAATATATTTTCTCAAAAATATACATGGACCAAGTAAACCGAGAAATCTTAACACAAAAAGATAAGTAGGGTGAAAGAATATAAAATTGGCGTTCTCACATAAGACTGATTTACATTTAAAAACAGCCCGCCATTTCCCGGGAACTCAATAGACTCTTTTAATCTTGAACGTTTACTTGCAAGGCAAAGGTTGCAAGTGCTAGTAAAATAACAGCTGCCGGGTAAAAATATGCAAATTATCCCTTTGATGCGGCCCGGAACGGGCGAGATGATAAGAATAGGCCGAGAAATATTTTTCACGTTGTTGCTCGTCGGTTAATCGCCTGACGCGTTTGCAAGAGTTTGATGGTTCCAATAAAGGGAAAACATGGCTTTATTCCAAGTTTCTTTTTATCGGAGACAATTAAGAATTATTATTAATGAGAGATGTTTTGTTACTTTCGGGATAATGTAGCAGCGATTACATTTTTGTAAGGGTTGAGCGGAAGCTTTTCGTTCTCGAATTGTATTGGTTTTACTTTTAAAGATGTTTATTTTTTAAATGATATAAAAAAATCAGATAATATTCTTAAAATGTTAGGAATCTCTTCCAGAAGTTCAGAGCGAACTTTCAGCTGCGATATTCATGGCAGTTAATTTGTTAACATCTGGGCTGCTTTCTTGACTGCCACACAAGGAACATTGGGCTTGGGATATTTTGGGAATAGGATTCTCTGCAATTAGGACATTCTGTAGATAGACCTTTTTCCCGTTTTAGCCCGTTTAGGATGCTTGTTCACAGATTGTTGTTTTGGAACTAAATCTTTTTTTATACCAGTGAAGGATATACCCATTATCGCCACGCTGGGCAGGCGGGTTGGCGATCGCAGGGCGTAGCTTCTGGTTCCGGTGACGCTGCTGCCCGTCATCGGTCTGTGATATTTAGCCACGCCTTCTATCGTGACGGTTGTACCGCCAACAGTCGTTTGCCAGAGCCTCGTTTGAAACCTATTACAAAGATCATACCTCGACGTAGGCCGGGTACGCGGGATCAGTCCAAGCTAGCAACGTCTCCGAGGGCAGTGAAGCACCGGCCTGCGAGTGCGCCGTCACCCACACGATGTACTGCGAGTTCGGTGTCAGCTTCTCCAGGGTGTACCCGGGCACCGTCACGTTGATCGCCGTCACGTTCATTTGTGCCAGCACTGTAGGCGACTTGAAGTATAACCTGTGTACAAGGGCTTATATTAAAAGACAGTGGAGTAGCCAAGTACCTATCCGAAAATAGGTGGATCTCCTTTTGGGCCGATGACGTTAGAAGAACTGCTATCATTGACTGGATGCCCCCATCCAGTCAATGATAGCAGTTCTTCTAACGTCAACGCTTCCCCAAGCCAGAGTTAGAGAATTGTGGCACGAGTTAAAGGAAGCCTACTGTCAGCTGTTGATTGAATGGTTTGTTTTAAGGTGGAAAATATCTTTCGGAATTTTTTTATGTACTTTTTCATTCTAGAAAAATAACTGCTGGCATTAGCTGGATGGGGTAGCCTGAGATAGAGAAATGTCGCGCGAATTAAAGGGAGTCTACTTTCAAAAGTTTTAGGCTGTTCATTGATTGATTGAATAGTTTATTAGTTGTTGCGCAGATACCTGTGCACTTTCATATCTGGATCATCGTCATCATCAGCCCACATCTGTCCACATCTACTGGATACTTGGCCAGTATCCTTGGAGATGGCTGCTGTGGCGGATCCTCGGTCGGGAGAGTATAAGGTAAGGTACTCACGTGTAGGTGATCTTCTCGTCGGGCAGCGAGAACTGCGGCGGGTGCCAGCTGAGCGTGAGCCACGTGGCCGAGTGCGAGGACACGGCCAGCGAGTGCGGCGGCGACGGGATCCCGTTCACTTCCTTCTCCTCTGCACAATAAAGCTTATTTATAATGAAGATATATGTACCAGCTAGCGGCAAGTAAATCAAAAAGTGATGGAGTATATTTTTTTTATAGTAGCACGACATAATGGCTTTCCTACGTCCTGATAGAAAGAGAAATCCAAGTCGCTGTGACCACGGGCAAGTAACTGATCAGTTACCTATCAGTTGCCATCGTTATGCCGGCCTAACCATAACCCCTGGCTGCTGATGAAGACACTCACGCTCCGGAGACCCTACTCACCGGCAGAAACACGACCCGAAAGGTCATTTGGGTGCGGTATTCTATAAGGTTCAATTCCAGTGAAGATTCGCCCTACCTCTAGTAAAAAACCTTGTACCTACGCATCGCGTAAGAATTTTCTTCGATAATTGTATATTAAATTATAAAGATAATTGTATTATATTATTTGCGATTATGAAATTGTTTTTTTAGTTAATGTGCTACTATTATAATCTGTAAGTTAAACCTATTGCAGTCTCATTAGCCGGGGCTTGCCAAAAAGTAGTCAAAGAGTGTAGGGAATGCCCCGCACTTACCACGTTAACAACAGTTTTGATTTGAAAGATCTTAAACTAGAAGATCTTATGCCAGAATCTTAATCCTGAATTATCAAATAAATCTGATCGTCCTTTTTCTATATGGTGACCATAAAATAGCAAATAGATGATCTTACCGCCCTCAGTGTAGTTGAAGATGATCATGCTGGAGGGTAAGGAGGAGCCGTGCTGGTTGATGGCCACCACGAAGATCTGGTACGTGCTGTTGGGCGTCGGCGACGTCAGCTCCAGTGTCGTCGCGTTGGTTTGCGTCTCATTGCCCTGCGGATTTAACCCTTGTGTCATTATTTATAGATTCTTACATGTAGGTATAAAGGATGTAAGAGAGCGACCCATCATTTTTTTGCTCCAAGCCACCCTCACTTGCCCGTGGTACATCCTGCTATATTTAGCTGCTATTGCAGACAAGGCTCTGGCAACCGACAGCAGCAGCGTCACCAAAGCGAGAAGCTGCGCCCTGCTATCGCCAACCCGCCTGCCCAGCGCCATATTACTGGTAAATCCTCCAGGTGTTATGCCCAAATTGGCGAACAACTGGAAAGGCCAACATCCAGCAGTGGACTGTAATAGGCTGATGATGATAATAACGGATAGAACGGCCTCCATCATCATCATCATCAGCCCACATCAGTCCACAGCTGGACATAGGCCTTGAGTGCGCTAAACTCGTGGCTAAGGCTAAGCTCTACCGAGGTCAGGGACTCCCCAGGGATGCATAACAGCCTTTTCCCCGGGTAAAACAAATCTATAAGGTTGTTCTCACGTCCCATACGTATTTTGTTCATAGCCAACCAACCTGCGTAAACGAAGGCAGCGTGTTGTGCCTGTAGGACTGCGAGCCGTTGTTGCTCTGCTGCCAGTGCACCACGTAGGAGGTGCCGTTGTCGTCGTCGGGCGCCACCCAGTCCAGCACGATGGAGCCCTTCTGGCTGGACACGGCGGCGTGCAGCTGCCGCGGGGGGCCTGGTAGCAGACCCGTGCCTGGAAAAAGTGTTTGGTTCAGAAACAGCCACTATTTTTGACTGGCTCGATGGCTCATTTGATAGTGACCTCTGCCTTCTGAGCCAGGGGTCTTGGGTTATTATTATAGAAGTTGAGTTGCGTAAAACAGCCCGGTCCAAGTGATGAGTGACTGGACAATGTTGGCGATACACCACGCAGAATATGGACATGCTCTCGGCGGCGGCACCGAGCCTATGTCATGGCAGGTGACGGGCATGACACGTGAGTATGTGACTGACACACAATATGCTTGACGCACAGTGTCATACACACAATTTGCTTGACGCACAGTGTGCCTGACACACAGTGTTCCTGACGCACAGAGTCAGACACACAATGTGCTTAACGCACAGTGTGCCTGACACACAGTGTTCCTGGCGCACAGTGTGCTCGTCACAGAAACGTGCCTGACACACAAATGTGCCTGACACCTAATGTGACTGATACACAATGTGCCTGACACAGTGTGCCTGACGCTGCACATGTCGCTCACCTTCCTCGAAGCACTGCACGATGTTGCCGATGTACGGCACGCAGGTGTTGACGCTCTCGGCGGCGGCGCCGGCGCACACGCCGCGGCAGTTGACGGGCACGCCGCGTGGCTAAGTGCCTGACACACAATGTGCCTGACACACAGTGTGCTTGACGCTGCACATGTGCTCACCTTCCTCGAAGCACTGCACGATGTTGCCGATGTACGGCACGCAGGTGTTGACGCTCTCGGCGGCGGCGCCGGCGCACACGCCGCGGCAGTTGACGGGAACGCCGCGTGGCTATGTTGCTTGACTCACAATGTGCTTGACACACAGTGTGCCTGACGCAGCACATGTCGCTTACCTTAGTCGAAGCACTGCACGATGTTGCCGATGTACGGCACGCAGGTGTTGACGCTCTTGGCGGCGCCGGCGCCGGCGCACACGCCGTGGCAGTTGACGGGCACGCCGCGTGGCTATGTTGCTTGACTCACAATGTGACTGACACACAATGTGACTAACACACTATGTGCCCGACACACAGAGTGCCTGACGCTGGACATGTGCTCACCTTTCTCGAAGCACTGCACGATGTTGCCGATGTACGGCACGCAGGTGTTGACGCTCTCGGCGGCGGCGCCGGCGCACACGCCGCGGCAGTTGACGGGAACGCCGCGTGGCTATGTTGCTTGACTCACAATGTGCCTGATACACAGTGTGCCTGACGCAGCACATGTCGCTTACCTTAGTCGAAGCACTGCACGATGTTGCCGATGTACGGCACGCAGGTGTTGACGCTCTCGGTGGCGCCGGCGCCGGCGCACACGCCGTGGCAGTTGACGGGCACGCCGCGTGGCTATGTTGCTTGACTCACAATGTGACTGACACACAATGTGACTGACACACAATGTGCCCGACACACAGTGTGCCTGACGCTGCACATGTGCTCACCTTCCTCGAAGCACTGCACGATGTTGCCGATGTACGGCACGCAGGTGTTGACGCTCTCGGCGGCGGCGCCGGCGCACACGCCGCGGCAGTTGACGGGCACGCCGCGTGGCTAAATGCCTGACACACAATGTGACTGACACACAATGTGACTGACACACAATGTGACTGACACACAGTGTGCCTGACGCTGGACATGTGCTCACCTTCCTCGAAGCACTGCACGATGTTGCCGATGTACGGCACGCAGGTGTTGACGCTCTCGGCGGCGGCGCCGGCGCACACGCCGCGGCAGTTGGCGGGCACGCCGCGCCGGGCGCAGCACGCCGCGTGGTTGCGACCTGAAATAGATTTGATATTGAATTTGCTGTCTGAATCCACGTGGTTTCCAGACCCATCTCATACCGTTGGTGACAACTAACTCTCTCTCTGTCTCTTATATTATATTTTAGAAAATAAAAATAGAATAAAAATGTAGCATATTTCCACATATTAATTTATTTTTAAAATAATGCGTTTTCTTTTAATGTGTTTCCTTTTGTACACTCACCGCACAACAAATCTGCTCTCTGCATGACCCAAGGGTTGACTGGCAGAGAATGCTCCTAGCATTCAGTTCGCCTTTTGTACTATTTTGTGCAATAAAGTTCAAATAAAGAAATAAACTAAGGGAATATCAGGAAACGGGAAACAGCGTCTACCTGAGTATAAATAAACCCTACTACGGTTACCGACTCACCTGCCAAGCGTAATGACTATGGCAAATCTTCCCAAGAATTTTTTTTTATATCTTATTTTTGTAAATAAATACATATTATACATAGAAAACACCCAGACATGTTCATGCACAGAAATGTTTGTAATGTCTGGGGATCGTACCCACGACCCTTGGCTCAGAAGGTAGAGGTCACCAATTGAGCCACCGAGCCAGACAAACACTACACTAATAAGTGACATGCAAAATCAGATAGTCAAATACCCATATTTATAAGAAAGGAACTTAATAATCAGTTCTTTTTTTACCTCCCGCTCCGCACCGCAGCAGTTTGTGGAACTCCTGCGCACACAGCGGCGCCAGCGCGCGCAGGTCGGACATCTTGGCGTCGTAGGTGCACAGCGGCATGCATACGCCAGCCAGCTGCACTCTCTCGCAGCACTCCGTCACGTTGTACGCGTTCGCAGCCTCTTCCTCCTCTTCGATCAGCTAGGGAACATTTTGGGAGTTTTTACCCCGCAAACCACTGACTTTCCATCGGCCGACATTTTGGCCGGGCTCATAATCAGTATGAAGATAAGCCGATAACAAATCGTTGTAGGTAGTATGCGGACTTGCATACATCTTCAATTCGACCAAACTACCGGCCGATAGAAAGTCTGTGGTTTGCGGGGTCTCTTAGGGTTGAGGTCGTTAGAAAGCTCAAGGTCACACAGCGAGCCTTGGTGAGGGATATGCTCTACGTCTTTTTCTAGTTATGAAATCAGAAATAAGGAGAGATATTTAGAAAATGCAAAAGTGGGGTTAAAAGCTATTCAAGATGATTAATATTTTATGTAATAGCTCAGCTCACGCTGGAGACCTTTCGAAAAAAAAAACTGGTAATGACAAGTCTGAGTCAAAGAAAGCCACTGGTATTTAATAATAAATATATGAAAACTAGTATTCATATTCCTTTAGAATGTTATGTACTGAAACTAAGGTGAGTAATTTCAAAGTCAAAATCAAGTCACTCAATTGTACCTGACTCTGAGTCCTGAATATAAGTCTTGGTGACGACGCCCCCACTCCGTGCTCATTCACTGCTTCCACGTAGATCTCGTAGTCTGTATTCGATTCCAAGTCTTCAAGTATGTACGGTGAATGTATCTGTAAAGTATTGAGAAAATATATCTATGCACAGGGGATAGTATGTTAGTTAATTGCAATATCTGTCCTATTTGTCTACAAAAGTGATCCAACAATCTTTTTTTTTATAGGAGCTCGACTCGACATAATGGCTTCCTTACGCCTGATGGAAAGAGAAGCCCAAATCCGCTGTGACAACGGGCTAGTAACTGGTCAGTTAACTGTCAGTAGCCACCGCCATGCAGGCCAACACTAACCCCCACGAGATCCGGAATCCTTACTTACCGGCAGTAACACGACCCGGAAGTCATTTGGCTGCGGTATTCTACAGGCTATAGGAGGAGCTCGGTGGCGCCGCGGTCTTGTTCGTTTAACAATGATCGCAAATGTTGTGCAACCATTGGCGCGGTCAATCCGATGATGGGTGACCAAAATTTGACACCGATTTCCTCCGTGCTTCGGAAGGCACGTTAAGCTGTTGGTCCCGGGTGCTATCTTTACCAACTCAGATAGCAGTCGTTACATCATATCAGAGATGATGATAACTCTGACGCCTAAACTGGGAATGGGTATAGCTTACCCTAAGTGTTGCGGAGGTCTGATGGCAGTCGCTCTGTGTAAAAGCTTAGCCCTCGCCAAATCTCTCAGTTTGGGAAGCCGACCCTGAGACAATCGGGAAAAAGGCTAGGATGATGATGATTCTACAGGCTATACTCACCCTTTCCATTGCTCGGTAGTCGTCTTCAGCAGACAGCGACTTGTAATGCAGGTTGTAGTACTGGACGGTGTCGGCGAGGGCCGCGGGCGGGGACCAGTGCACCACTGCGTAGTCCGTGTCGATGTTGGTGAGGTGCAGCTTGGACGGGGGGCCGGGCAGCACGCCGTAGCCTTGCAGCAGGCAGTTGGTGTACGAGTTCATGTGCCGGAGGCATCTAGGTGGGAACGGTATTGTTAGATTTTATAGCGGCTAAGCTGTGGCCCTGGCATTGCAGAGTCTATGGGCGGCGGTAATCGGTTAACATCAGATGGGCCGCTTGCTCGTCTGCCACCCATAGCAATAAAAAAAAAAAAATTGCCTCTATAACTAGAGGCCTTGCCTCTATACAAGTTGGAGAAAAATGTCGTCAAAGGCACTAATATGTAAATCCTCCTGTATTTGCCAATGGTGACAAATTGATTATCGCTTGTGCGAAATTTCCTCCATCCACTTCGGCCTCATCAGCTGTTGTAGTCCCACTTACTTCTTTGTCAGCTATGTCTGATGTCAAAGGATGATATTATGTCATCCATCACACAATCCACTCATCTTTTTTGTCCTTAATCCTTTCATTCAGGAACATTCATATTCATAACAGCTCTAGCTTCTTATTTGCTGTGAGAATATGCTTAAGGCTTGGTATCACATTACACCAATGGTAAAGACCTGATTCTCTAGGGAACTTTTGAATTTTACGGCAGACGAATACAGAATAGGCTGTGAAAGAATAATGAAAGAAGAAAGTGGTAAAACCGAGCCAAGCATCACTTGGCAACGATATTTTAAAAGACCGCACTTTATCTTTATCGTGAGGTGGAAACCAGTGATGTACGTAACGGTTTTCAGATAATAGTTATGATGACTAAAAATAATTTAATGTCCATCAGATAGATTAATGAAAAATTTTTTATTTTGCCTCTTGTTCAAAAACTTACGAAGATACATTGATTTTAAATGTCACATGACGTCACGTTAGAGTACAAAATATACTCTAACGTGACGTAGTTAGCCCCCACTCCGTAACTTTAATGCGCTATATCTAAGTACTAGCTGTGCTCGCGACTTCGTCCGCGTGGAATAGTTATTTTTTCCCCGTTTTTCTTTACATTTTCCATTATTTCTTCGCTCCTAATAGTTGCAGCGTGATATTATATAGCCTTCCTCGATAAATGGTCTATTCAACACAAAAAGAATTTTTCAATTCGGACCAGTAGTTCCTGAGATTAGCGCGTTCAAACAAACAAACAAACAAACAAACAAACAAACTCTTCAGCTTTATAATATTAGTTAAGATTTTCTTGTTATTTCGACAAAACAAAAAATACGGGTATATTTTTTTATTATCTAAGAGACGGACTAATTATTTTCTTCATTTTCATACCTTGTCATCATCCGTATTCCATGTGTAGGCTTACAATAGAGTAACAATACAAAATCCATAAATTTAACTAGTAAAAAATCTAGCACGTTATGTTTGGTACCATAACTACGTAGACGATATCCCATTACTTTTTTTTTCGTATCAATGGCAATCATATTGTGCCCATCCAAAGCGACCTGAATACCGCTATCGGTCGCCTCATGTAGGTAGGGGTAGGGGTGCAAGAAAGGAGCCTCCCCGTGGCGCACCCTGGTAACAGCTAGACCCGGTAACGCAGGATCTAGGCTGGCCAATCTTATCAAGACGATGGTAATCGATAATCCTATTACTTACTTGAAATGATTGAAGTCCAAGGTGGTAATATTCCCGCTGCACAGCGGCAGGCAGTTGTCCGGCATGCCCCGGGAGCGGCAGCAGGGAGTGTGGTCCATCCCGTTGGCGAGGCAGCCGAAGGTGACGCCGGCCCACGGCGCGCAGATCATCAGATCTGTGACCTGTAGCTGAGGGTTACGAGACGCTCGTGGGTGATGCCAGTTAGTCACAAATGGGGTGTGGTGGCTGTGCTTTGTTAGATTTGTGATTTTATGTGATGTGGCTTAACCCTTTGACGCACAAAACAAGTACAATTAACTTTTTATAATTATGACTACGTTATTTAGTGTATTATGAAGTAATTTAAACATGTATATAATAAAAAATAAAAATAGTCCAACAGATTTTAGGATATTACTTGGGACAGACGTGTCCCAATATGCGATAAAGGGCGTTATTTATTATATTGTGAGGTATTTACTAATACAGAAAAATCAAATGTTTTTCTGAGAATCAAAAACTAAATAAAGTCAAATATAATAAAATTGTTAATCGTGATAAATAAAAGTCTGCAAAACAATTTCTTGTTGTTGTGTGACATAAATTTACGTAGTATAGAAGTGGATGGCAGGGCATGTTTACATAATGATTGGCAATTTTTACTGAGTCATAGCCCTAGCCACAACTTGAGGGTAATCAAGTGATGCAAACCCTTCTATGTAATGTTGCGCATGCAGTTTTTACAAACCATGTAAGAATTGTTCATAGCGATGTCCAATGTATCAAAAATTTGAATTTGAAAGTTGATTTTCTATTTCCTATCAACTTCGTATGTGACTTTTTTCTGGTCCATGAGATCTACGGCGAAATATCACAGTCCAATGACGGGCAGCAGCGTCATCGGAGCTAGGAGCTACGCCCTGCGTCGCCAACCCGCCTGCCCAGCTTGGCGATGATGGGTATATCCTCCAGATTATTGCCCTACGTGGCAAACAACTGGAGAGGACTATGTCCAGTAGTGGACTGCAATAGGCTGATGATGAGATCTACCTACCCATGTTTTTATTGTGCTTATGGACGATGACAGGACATCAGGTTCAGTGGACCAGTAGCTTCTCACTGTGGGTAATATATGTGGGTGGGTATGCCCGTGACATAAAAGCTGTTATTTCTTGGAGAACAATAGTGAACAGTGAGGTGAAGAGTGAGGATGGACCTGGATTTTGAGTAGACCGAGATGCAGCAGGTGACTCAATTATAGCCTCGGAAAATCCAGCTTGCATGTCCTCCAATAAGAATGACAGGTCTTCGTCATCCAAAGTGAGTGCATCTTCACTAGTGTCACTATTCTCAGCCATGAGATATTCCTCGACTCCGCAATCAGTCACTCTCACTCACTTTGCGCGCCCAAAACAATGAAAATAAGTGTATAATGCTATGTGTAAAATCGGAAAATATGCATAAAACATTATTGATAAAATATAAATAAAGTCGTCCTTTTACGCATATTGGGACAACCTTGTCCCTTACTTAAAATTTCATGTTTTAGGTAATCAAATGTTACTAATAAACGACTTTTGTCGTAAAACCATAATTATTAGTTACCATTCTAATAAATTATTCACTAAACAGTCACTGAATGCAGCAAAAATTTAATATTAATCATTTATGCAAATAACCAAAGAAGCGCGGCAAATTACCCAAAATTAATATGAAGTTTATGTTTATTTTTATTAGCGCACCTATTTCCCACCCTAGGGAAAAAATCAAAATATATTCGTATACAATTGATATACGTTGAATTTAGTTTAAAATAATGCTTTGTTTAGGAATAAACATAAATTTAATTTTAGGGACACCGGTATCCCATTTACGTCAAAGGGTTAATGATGTTTGTCGTACGGCAAAATTTGTTTATTGTTGGTTCAAAGACGTGAAAAAGCGTTGGATATTCTAAGGTTTCTGATTATGATGGGTTCGTGATGCTAGGTTTCGTTTCGCATTTTATTTCCTTCTTCAGATTTGCTGGTAGAGCGATATAACACCGTAAATTGTACAATATACAAATGTAGGTATACTTTATCTAAACTTGTTAAAACAATTGTCTTAGAACTCCACCGACCTCCATGTTTTGGTGTGCAATGAATGAAGAATGTATCTATTAATATCGATTGATGTTACAGCATTTTTATGCCGTGTTCACAGTCAAAAATATAATTCTCCGGTATAATTTAATAAATATAATGTATATCAGTACCGATTACTAAAAAGTAGTAGGTAGGTAGGTAGTAGGTATAAAGTTTAATTATGCAATGTGTGTGTTGGTACACATAACTAACTTTTCATAGTGTTCGGATGAGACATATAAATGCAAGTAAATGGTGATTGATGATGACTTAGTTAGGTGCAGTGGTAGGTTGTTCATACTCAATACAAGGCTCGTTTGGGTCCACGGGAATACGAAAACATTGGCTACTTATTTATTATTGTGTAGTCTCAGAAGCACAATATAAATACCCACGAACTCACTTTGAAATAATGAATTATGAAAATATAAAACGATAAACATACAATTATGTCAAAGTATGTGATCATAAATTTTTCATGGACACATGTGGCTCACAAAATATCTAATGGAATAACACAACATTGTCCTTAGAAAGTTTTTACTGAGCTACTTTCGTTGTACAGGCGTAAATACTGAATTGCCACACTTTATTTTAAGGCATTGAAGCAACTTAACTTCTACCAAACTTTTGGGAAATAATCCTAGGGAGATAATACAAATTTGTAATATGTATTATTTTGTGGATGGGTTATTTTTAAGATAGTTATTCAAATTCAATTTCTTTATTACAGACTAAGTGATACATTGTGGTCTTAATAAATCATACTTAGGTTCTTTAGAACTTAGTCGCCCTTTTCGGGCATTGTAATGTATTAAAGATCGTCACAGTAATATTAATGAAATTATTCCTTCAAATAATCATCCACGGAGTAAAAACATTTTGATAGTAAAAATTGTTTTAGCTTGTTTTTAAATATAGAGAATTTATGCTCTGACCTAATTTGTGTTGGTAATTTATTATATACTAGCAGTGCTCGCGACTTCGTCCGCGTGGAATAATTATTTTTTCCCCGTTTTTGTTTACATTTTCCATTATTTCTTCGCTCCTAATAGTTGCAGCGTGATGTTATATAGCCTATAGCCTTCCTCGATAAATGGTCTATTCAACACAAAAAAAATTTTTCAATTCGGACCAGTAGTTCCTGAGATTAGCGCGTTCAAACAAACAAACAAACAAACTCTTCAGCTTTATAATATTAGTTAAGATTTTTACAGCCATAAAATATAGGTCTTCATAGCATAGGTTTCAATTCACAAAACAGATCGCGATTTTGTGTGAAAATTAAACTACTTCTGTTATTTTATTAACACAATAGATATTTACATTTAATCGAGACAATTAATGCCAAGCTCAAAAAAGACAAATTAATGTTTTATTGTGTCCGTTATTTATTTACGGCAAATACACGTACCTATTATATAGCCACTGTCAAATCCTGTCAAAATTTGCGACAGCAAATGGTTATGGTCAGCATGATCACTTGTGTAAAACCTAACTACACTAATCAATACTACAGAGCTGGTCTCATTCGACATCCAGGAAATATACGTATTTCCACATCCCCTTCTCCCCTTGTGAAATGCGAATGCATGACATGAGTGTGTGTATCCCCTCCACATGGCTGCTATCCCAAACTTACGCCAATCTCAATGGTCTTGGTGGGGTCGCAGAGCTTCTCCACGCAGCCGAAGTAGTTGACACCAGCGGAGACGCAGCACGCCCTCACGTCGGGCAGTTCCGGCGCCGCAGCTACCTCTGTGGTCTTCATCTTACCAGGAGTCAGGGTCAGCGACCTGGGAGATGCATAAATAAGAACAAAAATACATTAACCACCTTAATTAGACTTACTCGAATAGCTCATTTGGTAGTGACTTGTGCCTTCTAAGCCAAGGCTCGTGTGCACTAACAGTGCTAATAGTTGTGTGCAATAACATGTCTGTTTGTATTGGTCTGGGTGTTTACTATGTACAATATGTATTTATTTACAAATAAAAAGTGTCCAAGTTTATCAGTTGTCTAGCACCCATAGTACAAGCTTCGGCTTAGTTTGGGGCTAGATGGCGATGTGTGGCTTGGGTATGGTACCTACTTAGTAGCAGTCTCGGAGTCAAGAAGTTGTCAGGGATACATTCCCGTGTATCGGAATACACATTAAGCCATTGGTCTTGCAAATGACGCGTCCCATCCATCGGACTATAATGTAAAGGAACAGACAGTTGACCTATGTTTGCGCACACTAATGCACTTTAATATCTCCTGCTAGTCTCCTTAGAGTTTTCTCGCTGCGGTAACCCAATCCCAGCCACGAGAAAATATTTTTACTATTATCACTTACACGAATTCCTCAAAACCTTTCCTTAAAAGCAAATGCGAATTTAATAATTGACTAATTTCATTACCGACCATTTAATCAAATTAATCCGAGCGAGAGTCTACATCACGCCGTTACGCTATGTAGCATTATGAATTAACAGTTAATCTCGTAGATTACATATTCATTTAACATTAAGATACACGAAATTTACTTGTGTTTTGATAATGATTTATTAATCCATTATGCAAAATCCATAGAGGAATCCTTGGATAATATATACTCGTATATTTTTTTTATTGTAGCTCGACATAATGGCTTCCCTACGCCTGATGGAAAGCAAAAGAGAAGCCCAAGTCGCTGTCACAAATGGCAAGTAAATGGTCAGTAACCTGTCGGTTGCCACTGCCATGCCGGCCCAACTCTAATCCACGACGAGCTCCGGCCGGAAACCCTACTCACCAGCAGAAACACTACCCGGAGGTCATTTGGCTGCGGGTGGAGGTCTTTCCCCGGACGGGCAGCTCAATTCGAGCGAAGATTCGCTATGCCCTACCTCTCTTAATAATTTCAAATGATCTAAAATGATTAGGTACTAAGCCATTTTAAATCTTGCCTGGTTTAGTTCAGAAGTCACCAGTAAAAGACCTTAATATTAAAAAATATTCACCTCTAAAATTCACTTAACAAGTCCACGTAGGATTTATTGAGTGAATTGAAGAGAGACCCCTACTTTACAATTCCAGCGAACTTCTAAAAGGTGCAAGCGTGTTCAACAGTACAGAACAGAAAGGAACAATTCGAGGCGTCATTGTGAAAACCGGTGCGGATCACAAACGGCATGACTATTTAATTGTGCGAGTTAATATTAGCGAACGGTTGCGGCCACAGTCGGCGCCCCTGAATGCTGGATGAGGCTCGAAATACGACGTGTAGCGGCCGACGGCGAATCGGAAACGAACGCTGCTTTATTAATGGACCAGCTTTTGATGTTACTATGCTCGCGTTGATTTGTCGCAGAGCCTTCATCATGGTGGTGGTTTATTTCTCTTGATGGCTAGGGTATCATGTGAGAAGAATAGCTATTATATGACACTAGCTGTGCTCGCGACTTCGTCCGCGTGGAATAGTTATTTTACCCCCGTTTTTTTTTTACATTTTCCAGTATTTCTTCTCCTAATAGTTGCAGCGTGATGTTATATAGCCCAAAGCCTTCCTCGATAAATGGTCTATTCAACACAAAAAGAATTTTTCAATTCGGACCAGTAGTTCCTGAGATTAGCGCGTTCAAACAAACAAACAAACTCTTCAGCTTTATAATATTAGTTAAGATGTAGGTATATTATGTACCCTTTAAGTTCAGAATGTTAAATCCCCAAAATGTCCAACGGTTTCAATATCTCTAAAAAAGTAATGAAACCTAGATAAAGTCGTCCCAAGTCTAAGGTTCCTTACTGCGATTTTTTTATTATTATAGTTAATGGTGCGTGACTTGGCCGTTGAACATTCTTTATACTCGTAGGTATCAATATGCACATAATTTATAGATCGCACAGGGTAGATACTGTAAATAATTAAATCTAGTTTGATTATGGTACGTTATATAAGACACGTAGATAGTATGACTGAAGGCGAATCCTAGTGCTGCCAGACCATTAAAAATTAAAGCAGTATATTCAAGAATCTTAACTCACCGTATAGCATAGCTGGGTAAACTCGAACCGTGAATATTGTATGACGTCACAGTGACCTCATACATTGTGAAGGGGAGCAGATCGTTCAGCACCAAGAAAGTCTTGTTGGCGGGAACTTTGAAGGTCATCGGTTGGGTCATTTTGACACTAGTGGCGTTCTTCATGGAACTCTCTGAAGGGTCGATGAGGTGAGCGTCGAAGGACCTCAGAGTGGTCACGTTGACTATGTACTCTGTGACCGTGTCTGTGTTCTCGATGGGGGGGTTCCATGAGACGTTGAGTTGCTTCTCGTTGAGTGGCTCAACTTCCACTTCTTCTGGAGGGCTGGGGAGTAGTTCTGTAAAGGAGGTTTTACTTATACAAAAATACACTTATTTGTACATCTATTTGAATGAGACAGACACGAAACATTGCTTCGTGGAGACAGATCATCTAGAAATACCTAACATCTACCTTTGTTTGAATGCTTAAAAATGTTGGTAATTTTTATCGTATTTCATCAGATCAGTAAGAATAAGAAGATTTACATAACCATGTTTTAGATTTCAATGTTTGAAATATACTTCTTGCAGATGTTTAATAACTTATTAAGCATAGGTGTTTCTAACAATAGGAAATGAACAAGTATTATGTCTGAGACGAACCTACTTAACGCACTCGACTAATATTGAGCTAATAAATGACGTGATTAATTATTCTACATGGGAGACGTACCGATGTGTTTTCTTTAAAACTTATATAATGTATTCGACGCTCTTTCGGTGAAGGGAAATTTCACTCCTGTGAAAGAAGTTTTCTGGTTGGACTGAAGTCGACCAAAACCCAGCACTTGATCAGCGTGCCTGGCTAAGGCCTTATCACCCTAGTTTAGAGTAGGCTTGAGTGGTGGGCAAATGGTCAAATGATCCAAACAATCAGCCCATTGCCGTCCACTGCTGAACGTAGGCTTCCCCCAAAGAACGCTAATCCTTCCGTTGATGGGTAATCTGTATCCATTCTCGGCCAGCCATCTTTCTCATGTAATAGTGCCATCGTGTTGCTAGGCATCCTTATACTTCGTTTACCAAAACAAATGAAATGATCAACAACAGTTTATCGCTATTACGTACCGATCCCTTCAACGATACAAGCCAACGTCTTCTCCATATAAGATGCGCAGGAGTAGTGCGTCTTGATGTTGTCAGTGACGGGCGTGAATTCGCCGCGGCACACGTCCTGGCAGATGTCCGGGACGCGCTCCTGCACGCAGCAGGGCACGTGGTTGCGCCCGTCAGCCATGCACCTGACACAAAGTCAAAAATATCTGACAAAATCGCATTCATTAGGCTGGTTTTACAGCTTTCCCGCCGGGCTGTTACTACGGGCGCCCGGAGCGGAAGCACACATGAGGAACTAGAACATCGTTTCACAGCGACGCGGACGCTCCGTCTAAACGCTTCTTCTATGGAAACCCGAATCAATGAAGGCATTTCAAGTTTAATGTCTCCTTAAAAACAATGATGATGATGATCATTTGTGTGTGTGTGGTAAACTTTCAGAAACAGATCAAGCACAATAAATGATCATCATCTTCAGGTTCTTCAGTAAATTAAATGTCCTAGCCTTTGAGTCTATTATATTCCTACGTGCTATTTTGCCAGATTAGGGTAAATCATTATGTGATTGTGTCTAGGTAGGTAATTGTTTTATTGCGAATTTTTTTTTCTGAAACACCACAACGAAACCTTACTTGACAATAGCGGGGAAGTCCGGCTGGCAGGTCTCCGGGTCCTGCCCGGTGCCCTCCAGGATGGTCTGGATGCTGCAGAAGCCGAGGCAGCCCTTGCTGACGTTGGAGGCGACGCAGCAGTCAGTGTAGTTGTGCGCGAGCGCAGTGGACGACGGCGTGGGCGCGTTCGCCGAGTAGCTGTCCGTCACGTTCTGGTTCTCGGGCGGGGTTAGTCCTCGGGATATTACTGGAAGTTTAAGAAAGGTTAGCTCTGAAGCTACACAATGTCATAGAAAGTATCATGATTTTCTGTCTCTCTAAATCTCGGTTACGGAGTCTTAAAGGAGTTTAGCCACGTGATCAGACCCCGTGTCAGACCCTGATTTAGAGAGTCCTAATATACGTGAATGTCACTAAAAATGTAACTGCCTAAGTGTCGTTGTTTCTTCGTAATCATAGACAGATGGAATGACAGTTTGTTCGAAAGCGAACAATTACAGATCAACGACTTGATGGGATCTTGGATGAATCTTCTTAAAGTTCAGGCTGGTTACTAAATAATATTAAGACAGGAATCTAGTAGGTAATAATTATAGATGAATGCATTAAGCCTTTACCTACCTTGAAACCAAACACAATAGAAACATGTTTGACTGTCAACTGTGACCCGTATTGTAGGTACTAAATCTGCTGTGTACTTCAATAGGCTATTATGGCTAAAAATTGCAATTAGTCCTTCTTTTAGCTTAATCAAAAATAAGAGACACGTATTTTTTTATTTGTAAATTAGACTAAAAATTACAAAGTTATAGCCCGTTGAAATTACGCGTGACGTCACTCGGTGAGGCATTTTTACGGGAGCGAGTGACGTCAAAGACTCCCACTCCTAACTTTTGATGCCTTGTATCTTTGCTATTGTTTATTTGAATGAACAAAAGAAAAAATACGTGTCTTTTATTTTAGAATAAGCTAAAAGACGGACTAATTACAATTTTTAGCCATGATAGCCCATTGTACTTACCAGTTAGTTTGTGGAAGCTCCTGACTGGAGGCTCCGTGTTCAGCTCACACATGTAGAGGCCCGCGTCGGAGGGCCGCACGGCCTTGATGACCAGCGCCCACACGTCGCCGCCCTTCGCGATGCCGGGGCCCTGGATCGGCTCCTCGGCTGAAAAGGAAGCCGTTGAGTCAAAGTACTTGGAAAGTGTGGGAAAGAAGTTCTCTTTTAATCTCTCCTAGCCCCCTATCATCGAATTAGTCATACCCCGTTCAAGTCCGGATTGAAGTCAGTAGGCTGGACATCATTCCTCATGAAGAGCGTAAATAGATATTCTACGAGTCATAAATAGTTAGGTGACGACAGAAGCTGGTCAATCTTAGCAAACTGTAAACAGGATTGAGATAATTCCCATAAAAAAGCTATCCTAACGTCTCTGAATGTACCAAATAAACGATTTCTATTCAATTCTAAACTAGATTAGAATGGAGAGATAAAACCCTCGTTGGTATATATTGCACAAACCAAAACGATAGTTGCTAAACGGTTTAACGTAACACAGCAAGTTAATTAAACCAACAACGCAAGCCTAACAGCGAGCGCTTCACGTGAAACTATCGCAAAGCCCAAAAATAGTAGTTCTAGCCCCCCGCAGTAGAGCAAACACGGCCGAATTTAATCACTCCACAGCACCCAGTAATTATATACCGTTCAGTAATTACAATATCCGACAAAGATCCTATTTCTGAAACACTCGTTCGCTAGATGTCTTCTCATTGTGCGCGTAGGCTCATTAAAACGGAATATCTCGAATTCCCTATGTAAGTAAACGAAATTGAACATTCACAAAGGCCAGGGTAAATGGTGAAACAATACGTTTTCATTTAGAGGGAATTGAATGAGACGTGTACGAAAATTACTGTTGTGTTTTCGTGCGCAAACCCCACGTTAAGATTTCGTGTTATTCCGATAGGTACAGCGTTTCGCGGTAATATCGGATTTAATGGGACGCGGAGTATGGTAAGCGCTAATGTGTTTTTGATATACGACACGCTTGCAATTAGTGCTAAATACTATCTCGTATGGATGTAAGGGGGCGACCTAATAACAAACGAGGCGCTGGCAACCGCCTGGTGGCGGTTATAGCCATCACAATTGAAGGCGTAGCAAAATACCACAGACCATGACGGGCAGCAGCGTTACCGGAGCGAGTTATGTGCAGTGGACTGCAATAGGCTGATGATGACTATCTCGAAGCTAGAAATAACATCAGCAGGTAAGGGGCAAACGGGCCTGAAGGTGGCCTGATTGTAAGAGATCACTTCAGCTCATGGACACCACAATACCAGAGGAGATCCAAATACAAATACAAATAAATTTATTTGCTTGAATGTGGTACAATACAGGTGTTACATATTCATGAGGTCCGCACAATTCACCAGAAGCTGGCATGCAAATTTTAACTTACGAAGCTATTTAACAAATAATCAAAATACGTTTATTTTAATGAAAGGTATTTAGAAAATGTCAGTTTTTATATTTAAATAATGTCCATTTATCATGTCAAATATCATTACTAAGTCAATAATTGGAAACCATGTCAGCATAATATTATCATCATCAAAATTAAAGTACACAATAAATAATAACTTAGGTACATATCCGAGCAACTACAGTGGCCGAGAATTAAAGTGCTGAAAATATTCCTCTATTGAGTAGAAGCATTGTTTTATAAGCCATTTTTTAAAGTTATTTTTAAAGATATTAATGGGTAGAGACTTAATATCATCATTTAACCTGTTAAAAACTTTAATAGCTGTACAATACGCATTTTTGCTATACAGAGCTGTTTTTCTTAGAGGAGGGTGTAATTTGTGTGGGTATCTTGTATTAAAGTTGCATACATCTTTTTTAGTTTTGAATAAATTGATATTTATTTTGACGAATATGCATAATTCATAAACATGGTACAGTTACCTAATATCTGAAGTTCCCTAAACAGAGGCCTACATGACGTCAAAACATTAACATTGCATATTGCTCGAATGCATTGTTTTTGAGCTATGAGCAACCGTTTCAAATGACTAGAATTACCCCAGAGAACTATAGCATATCTCAGAGCAGAGCCTACGTAGCCATGATATGCTTGTAAGGCTGCTTGTTTGTCACTGATTCTTGTCATCCGGTGTGCCGGTTCTTGAGAAATTTCTAGGCTTGCTTTTTGAATGTCCTTAAGTATAATGAATTTGTCATAATATATGTAAATGTCGCAGCGGTTTGTTTCCAAAGAACCAAAGGTTTTGGTAAAATCACTTTGTATAAAACAAAGTCGCTTTTTTTCTGTCTGGGGACAGAACTTGTGCTGTGTGATAGATTGTATGCTTAATTACGAGTATTTACAACTACGCAACGAATTTTGATGCAGTTTAATTTAATACAGTGAGGTTCAAGAGAAAGGTTTAAGTGCATAATAACTAAATGCACATTGCACCCGTGCGAAGCCGGGTGGGTCGCTAGTTAATAAAAAGAGGTATTTCACAAGACTGAATTTTATACAAAGCAAAGGACCATCAAACATCGTTCACACAGAAAACCCTCAACACAAAATAGCTTGCAAATTATATAAAGGTCTTGTTAAGCTCGTGATTTGGTTTACCGTTCCTGCACTGACCAATTAGAAAAATGTTCCCATTGAAACTTGACTAGACTTGGTTTATTTATGCGTTGCTGACAAAGCGCCTAATTAGATCTGCGAGTATCAAAGCGAGCGAAAACTGTAACTTTGTTCCTTTGAAATGTTTACGAATGGTCACACATGCTAATCAGTTAGAGTCTGTTCCTTCAATCTTCCATGAACAAAAAGTGCATTCAATTTTAAACCCAACTTTAAGCTAGCTTAAGATTCAAACTTTTTTGAGTTTACTGTAAAGTACAGTGTTTGGTTCTTGCTTCGTTGATTTTTCACCTTTTACGAACAGGTTTTCAATCCTGATTTTCCGCACTCGTCTCTAGGGAAGTTCTGAAAACAGTTCTTATCGAAGTTTAGGTATTGTTTGATTATATGTGCAAGCATACTTTTTTCACTAGCTGTGCCCGGGACTTCGTCCAAGTGGAATAGTGTCTTTGGATGGCATTTTTAAATAGTTATTAGTTAAACTAGTTATTTGATTACAAATATGACACACGCATAAACTTTGAATGCCATATCAAATCAATAGCTTAAAATATAAGTTTGAAGCTTCTAGCTCTAACAATGACGATACTTCCAGACATTCATCCCCCATGCATTAAATGTACTAGCCTATGGCTACTGCAGAAAAAATATCAACAAAAAAAATCATATTTATTACAATCCTCAGCCCTGTTTTCTTTGAAAATAGTGCGTAATTGAAACAGTCATGCAAATAAAGTAATTCATAATGAATTCGAATCACGTCTGCACAAAAGTAGTATATTGAATACAATAGATATTTAGCCGTAGACCGTAAATATTGTACCTATATAATATGCCCTTTATACTGACACAGCAACATGTAATCAAAAGTGATGAGTCTGACTGAAGATTTATATTAGACTAAGTTTGTAGTACCTACTCCCCTCCATAGGTTTAATGTACGTCTGGCATTTTAGTACTTTTAATCAAAGTACTGGGATTGCTTTCCAGGAATCACCTTTAACCTCCAAGGCATTAGGTCGCAAGCTGTGTGGCAGCTGTGCTTAATAGGGGCTTTAAAAGCAAATGTTTTCTTATTACAACTACAAAAGAAGCAGAAGGCCTACTCTATGGTTCGTTTCCAAAGTTTCGGGATAATTTCAAATATTTTAAAAGAATAAAAACGTTTTACTAGGTACCTACACATTCTCTACCCAAAGGTTGTCAGGAAGAACAAAGCGTGTTGTATAAATACAATTGTGCAACAATTTTGCAACAATTGTATACAAAGGGGAGCTTATAGCAATTAGGCCACCTAACCTGTGCAACAACTGTCTATTGTACCTATTTTTAAGTCAATTGTATGGTGCGCAATAAAGGAAATCTATCTAAAATTTGGTGTTCTAACTCTGAAACGTGTGACACGTCACTGTCTCCCCTACTGTACATACAGGTGAGGCAAATTGCGTACTCACAATCATCGTGTAACACGTGAACCCGCTCATCCCTGGTGACCCTCACGCCGCCCGCAGTCAGCAGCAGCAGGTCCTTGGCCCTGCGCCACAGCACGGGGCGGCCGCGGGCTCCGAGCACCACGCACGTGAGCAGCGCGTCCTCCCCGCTGCGGACGGCGACGCCCCCCGCCGGGGCGCGCATCCAGGCCTCCTTGGGCTCCTCATCCTCCTGGGAGCTGCCGGTTGATACGCTTGCGTTTTCGACTGATTCGATTTTCAGTTCTGTGGACAAAGGAATTGTCGATTTAGTTCAATGTTTCTGATGTAACTACATGAACGTACTAGCTGGCGCCTGCGACTTTGTTCGCGTGAATTTTGTGACCATGACGATGGGTTACTCAATCTCGGCCTTTTTGCAATTCGTCTCGGCAAAACTAGAGAAATGCTTGAAACTAAGGGCTAGCATATCTAATAATTGTTTAAATCGAAAGAACGGATTTTGTCATCAGCTTGGGAACCAGTGATGAAGAAGTATAATATCGCGAGTTTTGCCGTTAAAAGCGATTAAAAACCGATATCCTGTAAGTGTAGTGTGTCGCAGTGATTTCCCTGACATTACTAGTACTACTAGTACCCTTCTAGTCCACTTGTGACCTCCATTGCAACACAATCAAAACGTCAAGATCTAAGTACATAATATATAGTAAAGGCACGTCGAGAATCGTTAATAAAATAATATTTATTTTGTTAAAGGAACAAGGATTTCCATCACAAAGCCATATGAATACCAAAATTCAAGGGAAATTTAAAAATAAAACCGATTGTGGAGCAGAGAGACACGTGATACAGCAGAAGTTGCCTAAAACAAAAGTTGTTTGTTTCGGCGAGCAGACGACCGCCGGCAATTATTTAAAAATAATCCACTTTTGTTCTGATGTGCGGAACCGTGGATGGGCTTTCACAAACCTTTTTCGGAATAATAAGACATTCGAAGAAATGTAAAAGATAAATTCAATTATCTCCGGTTGACGTTAATTAATTGTAACGGTGGGTATTTGTTTTGCGATAATAAGCTTGCTCTTAGTATTATTTCGGCTGTGATGTTTATTTATTTTGGTAAATTTGGAGATACTCCAAAGTTACGTAGTCAAACTTCAACTTAATGAGGGATTCTACGAGTATAAGGTAATAAATATTTAAGGCACGTAGGTACTGGTAAATTTATTGAATGCTAGTTCTGTTTTTGAAATCACCTGAGCTTTTTGAGAGAATTTCGGGGCTTAAGGCAACTCTTGTTATTATGTATAAATAAATAAATAAATGAAATATTTTTATTTATTTATTTATTAAACTTAAAATACACTACCCTTACAGACTAATCTAATGCGGTAGTATACCTAACCTTATCTACTTATAGCTAATTATGTACAATGTTACCCTTGTGAATTCACTCAGAGAACACGAGAATTATCAAAATAAGTTACAATGGGTATCCCGATGACTGTTATGTCGGTTATTTTATGACGACTTGCAATATTTTCTCTTATATTACGATAGGTAACAAAATGGCTGCCGGCTCTCCCTTGAGTAGTAAGCGTTTACTGCAGTCGTTAAATGCCTGAAAGACCAAGAGTATGCGTTTTGTCAACAGTTTAAAAATTGTTCAATCTTGACTCGAAGAAAATATCGGCCGTATTCACAAACGTCACTATGCGACGCGCGGACGCACAGTGCCCAAAATCCTATACGTTTTTGGGTACCTGTGCGTTCCCGCGACGCATAGTAACGTTTGTGAATACGGCCGAGATTCTTTTGATTTTAAAATATCTTTTGTATTAGCCTGAGATCTTGGCAGGAATTTTATTTCACGAACGCAACATGTTCCTGGGGGGGAATTCCATCTAAAATCTGACCAAGCGTGACCAGTTAGGTCATGCCCTGATTGGTAAAAGTAGCTTAACAAAAAGCTAATTAGATACTAATGTTAGTTCCTCGTTCTTGCTCCGTTCCCTTCCAGCTCGTGTGATTCCTTCCTCTTACAATCTTGAGTTCTTTAGGCGGGACGTTAAACGGTATCTCAGAGGGCCGTCATGGTGAGAGTGACAGGCACGGTGAGAAAAAATAAATGCACATGTGTGTCTTTTACCTATCAATGACATTAAAAGTGTTTATTCCAACGCACGGTACCGCTATAAAGGTTCTTATTGCTATTGTTTTATGCAAAGTGTTATTGTAATAAAGTTATTCTAACATTATTCTTATGAATTTTTATTGAAATATTTCCAACATGATTCTTTTCCGATATTTCTTGCCCTCATCGTTTATTTTTCAAGACGTGAATGAATTCATATTATTACATCGTAAAACCTTTTGAGTGGATAGGTAATATTTTATTTTATATCGCATCTGCGAAGTATTTTCTTTATAATGGCAAACAAAAGTTCTCGGGGGAAAAGCGGTGAGCGATTGCGTTGAAAGTCATAACAATCCTCGAATCAATAATGGCTAAGATTCAATTGTAGGTTACCTCCGGCGGGAGGGTCTGTGGCAAACAGCGACCTGACCGCAAACTACCTCCGAGGCACCCTTACACGATGAACTCGACGAATATAAATGTCAAAAGAATGGGGTCGGGTGCGATTAAAAGCGAGGTTGACTTGTCAGAGGTGACGTCAGAATTAAACATTCTTTTTTATGAAATAGGGGGCAGACGAACAAGCGGTACACCTGATGGTAAGTGATAACCGCCGCCCATGTACATCTGCAACATTAGGAGCTACCGCCGGCCTTAAAGAAAGAGGTATGCTCTTTTCTTGAAGATTTGGGGGTCGTATCGGTCCGGAAATAGGTACCGCTGGCGAAAAAGCATTCCATAGTTTAGTTGTGCAGGGCAGAAAATTAGAAAATATTATACATACCTAATATGTTGCGTTTTCGTTAGCTGTACCAAGACGCGAAATAGGGTCGATATTATACGAGATAAAAAAATATACCAACAAAAAAAGTTTATTATCTCGATATCACACACAAAACAAACGCATATTTGTACAAAGAAATGTCGACGAGTATAATACAGATGAGAATTAATTAGAACAAAATAATGGGTATACCCTTGTGCTATCCGTATCAAATAAAGATAATAGGGTTATCCAAAAAAAAGAGAAGAATTAGCCATTTGCTGTATAGATTTGGCCGAAAATTCGCGCTTTTTCCGAGATTGTTTCTGACATATAATGATACCCAACAGCCCTCACTACGACCGCGCGGCACTTCATTGCGATTCCTCGTCCGTTCCGCGGACGGATAAAGAAATCAACGCAAATTGAGTAGCCGCCCGCCCGCCGCAGTCGGGCGGGGCGGCAGGGCGCCGGGGCGGAGTGCAACGGGGCGCTGCGGGGCGGAAGGGCGTTTGGGCCGAAGATATGTGGGGCGGTGGGGAGGTGCGGGGCGGAGAAGCCGCAGGCGCCGCATACGCAGCCTTTTACCGTTTGACGTGACCTGGCTCCCGGCGATACACAATTTCGATTTACCGACTCTGAATTACGCTTTCCACGCGTGAAAATACTCACTTAGTTTGCTTGGAAATTGATTAAGATTGACGTGTACCCCTTTTCAAACCTTGAGTTTTTATTTTGAATTGGGATGATGACTAAAAAATAATTTAATGTCCATCAGATAGATTAATGAAAAATATTGGATACGTATTTTTTATTTTGCCTCTTGTTCAAAAACTTACGAAGATACATTGATTTTAAATGTCACATGACGTCACGTTAGAGTACAAAATATACTCTAACGTGACGTAGTTAGCCCCTACTCCGTAACTTTAATGCGCTATATCTAAGTATTTTCTTGTCATTTCGACAAAACAAAAAATACGGGTCTTATATTTTTTTATTATCTAAGAGACGGACTAATTATTTTCTTCATTTTCATACATTGTCATCATCCGTATTGTTAGATCTAGTAATTTGCCTAATATATCCATTTGTCTTCCATATAAATACAAAAAGATATCTGAACTATATGTACGCTCTTAACTTTCGAACAACTCCTCCAAATTTAATTTTTTTTTTTTTTTTTTTTTTTTTTTATAGTGGCTCGACATAATGGCTTCCCTACACCTGATGGAAAGCGAAAGAGAAGCCCAAGTCGCTGTGACAACGGGCAAGTAACTGGTCAGTTACCTGTCAGTTGCCACCGCCATGCCGGCCCAACCCTAACCCCCCACGAGCTCCGGAAACCCTACTCATCGGCAGAAACACGACCCAGAGGTCATTTGACTGCGGTATTCTATAGGGTGGAGGTCCTTCCCCGGACGGGCGGCTCAATTCGAGCGAAGATTCGCTATGCCCTACCTCTCTTAATGATGAATGACGGGTCAGTCAATTTGATATTTACTGAAGATACACCAATTTTCCTTCCAACAGTAACTACCAATATAAACATTGACAATCGCTACGGACCGTCCTTCAAGAGTTAGCCAATTAGATAACGGCGCAGGCAAAGTTTATTAAGGGTTGATAAGGCCCGCATATGTAGGCGATTCACGTCCTTCGTGACTTGTGATCGCTGATGCGGTTTAGCGAGCTGGCAATAGACAGATAGAATCCGCTTAGTGACGCGCTTAGGGCCAGAATTCCTTGCAGCTTGAGCGCAGTCGAGTATGGTTCCCGCATGTCTCCACGATGCTGTGGGTGACAGTAACGCTTCTGGTTTAGAGAGCGTAACAATTTGCGCTCTGATATGTCTTGATTGCGATTTGCATTAATAGTTATGGAGTAATCAATTTGTTCCTGTGGTAAAAGGTGTACATCGATGTTGATTTAAATAAGCCGCCACTTACTTTTGAAGTAATATCGCAATTAAAATATGAATTAAACTTTGGAAATATTAACTTAGTCTAGGTTACATTTTATAGATACACAGACATTGTGTCTTGTTAGATATATATCTTAACTAATATTATAAAGCTGAAGTGTTTGTTTGTTTGTTTGTTTGTTTGAACGCGCTAATCTCAGGAACAACTGGTCCGAATTGAAAAATTCTTTTTGTGTTGAATAGACCATTTATCGAGGAAGGCTTTAGGCTACATAACATCACGCTGCAACTATTAGGAGCTAAGAAATAATGGAAAATGTAAAAAAAGGGGAAAAAATAACTATTCCACGCGGACGAAGTCGCGAGCACAGCTAGTTAAGTATAATTTGATGAATTTAGATGATATCTCTGAATCGTATTTTATTATAGATCCTTTGATAAATTCGTAAAGAAGGATAAGTAAATATCCTTAATGACTAAAAAAGTAGGTCTCTCAAACGAATTTATAATTAAGTGACTTGAAATTATTTCGTTGTAACACGATAAACGCTTTGTATTAATTTACCTAATACACCGTTACATCGTGCAAGTTCCTAGGATGCGCACAGCGCGTTTCGCTTCTACCTTCATAGTGCGAACGGCTAAACTATGGAACTCTTTGCCGGGCTCCTTGTTCCCCGAGAGATACTCGTATAATCTTTCGATGTTAAAGGCAAGAGTGAACCGGTTTTTGCTGGGTGAGCGCGTTCCATCGTAGACCACGATATCGCTTACCATCAGGCGAATCGCAGTCAAAAAAAATCCCAGTTCAGCGACATTTGTCGACATTAACAAGAACTATTACATTTTTTGTTAACTGTGACAGTTCTAAGTAAACAGGCACACGGTTGTTTACACTAAGTGGTAAACAAATACAAAGCCAGAATTACAGATTCATGTGCCAATAGAAACAGGAGTGTAAACCTCATAAGTTACCAGTGAAGAGCTTCCTTTAGTTACAGACGAGTGAAACAGCGCGCTTGTGTTTGCATGCCCGAGACGTGCGCGGGTTAAGAGGCGAGTGGTAAGTTGATCGTGAGTTAGCTCCGCAATCCTGAAGTCGAGTTAGTGGGGCGAGATTGCATCGCGCTGCGCTCGCTAAAACACGCCTTGTCTTAAGGTGTTTCCGTCGCCGTATCGCGGGACACAAGTGCTGTGTGAATAGTGAACTAGCAATAACTTTTAAGCTTTCGCGAGGTATCATAAGATATGAAATTTCCGGAATTTAGCACGCGAATACCTTTTTAGCAAGACTTTTCGGCCGTGTTACAACCGGGGTGCGGGAAAGACTGTCTTCCTCTGCTGGTGGTGCTGTATAGTATAGGCCCGTTTAATTCCGAACACTTCATATCTAGAAAACTAGTCTTAACCGATTCATTGCGACGGTACTTTTTGGAAACTTTTCGCGAATATTTTTTTTGAAATTCGAGAACTACTTAATTCGTTCTGTTAATCGAAGGTTGTCAACCTCTGAAGTTTTGAAATTCACGCTATATTCTGAAACGAGTACACTACAGGGATAAACTACCGAAAATAATAATAGTAGTCTTATTTAGCAGTAACAAAATGACGCCTCTCAGGCGTCACACGCCATACACAAAAGAAATTAATGACGCCCCATGGGCGTCATCCGCAAAGAATCGGTTGACTAGAACATTTACAAAGTCAACATGATGTACAATGTATTTTATTTATTTATTAAGGAAACACACAGCACATAATATTACATTTACCTTAAACATAATGAACTACACTTTGGCAATTAAAGTTTTCACTGCTAGCCCATTACAGTCCACTGCTGGACATAGGCCTCTCCAGTTGTTCGCCACTTAGGACAAACGTCTGGAGGATATGCCCATAATTGCCACGCTGGGCAGGCGGGTTGGCGATCGCAGGGCATGTTGGCTTGGAGCGAAATGATGATAATGATATAGGTTGCTCCCTTACATTAATTTAAATGTAATTCAGATCTGTTTGGTAAAGTAAACAGCTGTCTATGTTTCAAATACTGTTTCATAAATGATGCGAAACGTGAAACCGTCCCTAATTTAGTTTGAGCTTTTAATTGATGCTCTGATGGGGAACTAACGGATAACGGTTTAACGGATTGTTGATTTAAACCCCACGCTTATACGCAAATTCGTTTCATGGTTTCAACATTTACCTAAATAATTTTATCCTTAACAAAAATTACCGAAGACAACCCTGCTTTCTGAACCAAGGGTCGTGGGTTGAGGTTGAATATTCGTGTGATGAACATTTGCATTTGTTCCGTGTCTGGGTATATATTGTGGTAGGTACCCACAACACAACTGCTCAAGAATTTAGCAGTATATGTGATGTTGTCTGATATTTGCGTACATAAATAAAAATTAATATATTTGTGAAAAATAATGTACCCAACCCTTATAATCTGAATTTACAGTGTGTGTATTCAAAACAAATGTTTTCATCAAGGAAAGGGCATGAAGGTACAATGAAAAGTAGCAATTCAAAATGTTGAGCATAGTAAGTAAGAAGTAGCAGAGAACACTCAAGTTAATTGTCCCGGCACACTCATTCTACTTTTTCCGGATAGCTTGATGCAACATCAGCTAGGATTCCGTTGAGAATAGTGGCAATTTTTACAATGTCGGTGCAATCGGCTTTTGTGACAAAACGCAGTAGTAAATAGGATTTGTTTACTATGAGCTTTTTTCTATGTCCATTGTAAAATAGTATCTAATAATAGTCTTCTGACTGAATTTCAGCAAGAGCGGCCAACCTCAAATGAGACTAGCTAAGTAGTTGACTGGCTCGATAGTGATCTCTGCCTTCTGAACCAAGGGTTCGATTCTGCGCACAGTACATTTTTTTTTGTGTGAATTAACATGTTTGTTTGAATTGGTCTGGGTATTTTCGAACGTATAATAATATGTATTTATTTTTTAAAAAGTATTCAGTTGTCTAGCACCTATAGTACAAGCTTCAGCTTAGTTTGGTGCTAGATGGCGATGTGTGGCCCAGTGTGGCATGTCTTGGGTTATTTATGTATTCTAAGTAGACAGGAGGCAATAAACTGTACTAGACTGAGCAAGCATATACAAATGCACTCTCTGCCCTTTCATTTTCATGATCCGATGGGACCGTAGTTCGTCATGACTGGAGAGAGATTAGATACGGGGCCAACGGTTTAATGAGCTTCTCGATGTACGGACCTTGATATGAAGTTAATGGAGAGGAATTGCAGTTTGTTTTCTGCTTAAAGTATTGTTTTCTAACTAGTAGACTGAACAAAACGCATGCGTGGTACTTTGGTAGGTTAAAAAACATTTTTCTCGAACACGACCTCTTGAGGAAGAGGTCAAGTTTCTTACCTAATGACATTGAGCCATCTTAAGAAGCGACCCTTTCTAAAGTGCCTCGGTTACTAAAAGAGAAGTTGTTTTTTTTTTAGTGCAGAATGTTTGTCTGGCAGACGGGCAAACCCTACCCACCCCGGCTGAGGAAGTCGAAATTTCAAAAAGGCCCTGAGTAGACTCTTACGGCTCTCCTACTGGAAATAATTTGTATTCTTTTTCTTGCGGTAACGGATACTTTAGTTCAAGACCACGTTATTGATAACATTCCGAGCCCGAAGACTTCTCTGTCAAACACAACACCATCTTTACCTAATTCTTACCAGCTCTGTGACACAGACTACAAGTAGAGCCTAGTAAAAACTGACTCTGAAAGGCAAATTTTAAAGTATAATTTCGTTTGATGGCCGACATTGGGATTTGATCGCCGTAAATATTTATACGGGCAGGGTTGAGTGAATTCGGGTTTAATGGAACCGGGAGTGGGCAGAAGCTGTTCCTCATGAATAATAATGGTGTAACATATTGGGGCTCAAGACGATGGTTTCCTGGTTCTTTTTTCATATAGAAAGAAGTAATAAAAGTTATTTATAAGAACGTGTGGGGTTATAGGCAATAGGTTTTTATTATCAACATCGAATGGATGCCAAAATGCTTACTGTTATATTTTATGTATTAACTGAAATTTATATCTTTATTAAATAAAATATCAGTAGATAGGTATCTAATTCTAATTTTCCCTATAATATAGTTTCGTGATGTCCGTCCGGTCGTCCTTGGCTATTAACCGGCATCTCAACCTAAAGTTTTCCCTTGTACTGCCAGATAACGATTGGGGCATATCCCAGAACACCCATATCGGAGACAACTCATTTATTATTAATTTAACTCTATAAATAGTGTATGTACAAAAAGCGGAGTTAATGCACTCATTCATAAAAGTTAATTTCCTAAATTGACCTAACCTAACTTTCGGAGTTTGGATTGCGCCACCGAGGTCTTCTTCATCATTAAATTGAGCCGTATGAGGTCCACTGCAGGACATAGACCTCCCCCAAAGACTTCTGCTACGGCCGGTTGCATCCAGCCCTTATTATGTCGTCTATCAACCTCGCTGGAGGGCGTCCCACGCCGCGATTCCGACCGAAAGGCCCAATCCAGAAAATTTTCGGCCCCAACGGCTATTTGTTCTCCTCACTATGTTCTCTGCTCACATTTATGCCAATGCCGAGGTATTCTATCACATAATATTATGAATTGATTCTTTACCAACGATACTTAAATAGGGTACACTAAAATCCGATTAATAGATCTCGAAATAAGCTAGTGAATCTTTACAAGCGCAGCATTGTGGTGTAAGTGTTCTATAATAATATTCCCAACATTTTAACTAATTTGTCTTGTTTCCTAATATGCAAACCGTGTTTCATTGTCCGTTTAAATATAATGGCTTTAGCAAATTCCAAACGGATTGTAAATCAGCCGGGAATGGAGCGCTATAATCTAATACTAAATAAAGGCTATCCGAATTGTACTCGTATATTGTATCATGCTTAGTATTAGTGAGATGAGTTTTGGTACAAAATTTGAATTCAGTCCATGTTGTAACTTGTGTTATCATTAGGTATTTAGTAGGATGTTCCGCATTAATGAACTTTGTCACTGATCACATCATGATGATATTTTAACATCGGTTTAAGAATTGGTGGTTATAAGTACTATTGATGTATTTTCCAAACTTAGGGTCCCGAATGAAGTGGCAATAAAAATTACCGCAATACATAAACATTTGTATCAAATTAAAAACACATAAAAGAAGTTCATCAAAAAATATTGCCGTTAAGTATTTCTTCATATTAAAGGTGTCGTGACTTGACAAAGGTTAAAAAATGTTCTATATCCAAGTTATTCAAGAAAGAAATGGTTTCCTAACACTACATCATGTATCTGCATTCCAAAATCTATAGATACTTATACCAAAATCTTGCTCTGTTCTCTACTAAGGTATCTGGCTAATCAATGTTATGTACAGAATACCTACATGCCGGCTTTACAAATTAAACAAATGCACGGAGTGTGAAGAAAAAAAAAAGAAAAAAAAGAAGATGTTGTTACAGTTACCTCAACGTGAATTTAATACTAGTCAAAGGCTTTAACGGGAGTTAAACCATTATAACAGAGCCATAGAGTAAGCTGTGTCAATATTAAGCCCGGGCTCCGCGTGGCGTTGGCTTCTAATGTTATTTGAAACTTACGTTCATTACTGTAAGGAAAAGATACTGGTTAGATGAAATAGTATCAAACGTATATTTTTATTGGTATCAAAGGCTTTACTTTACTTAAGAGATATACTCGTAACAGCGCCGTAAACTTCGCGGCGTCAATATTACGCGCGAGATTAGCGCAGCTTAGTCTATAAATGTTATTTGAAACTTTGTTCACACAATAGAAAAGATGCTGAAAAGGTGAAATAAATGCATCTACGTATATTTCAAATGGTGTCAGGTAAGTAACTAAGGTAAGTTTTAGTCGGGATCTGTGTAAGTCAATCCTTCCTACTAATATTATAAACGCGAAAGTTCGTTTGGATAGATGGATGGATGTTTGTTCCAGTTTCACGCAAAAACTACTGAACGGATTTTAATGAAACTTTACAGGAATATAGTTTGTACATCAGATTAACACATAGGCTATGTTTCATACGAATATTCACGTGGGCAGAGCCGCGAGCAGCAGCTAGTTAATACTATTAGGGATTTATCACTGACTCGAACAGAAGAAGAAAAGTTGTCATATAGGTAGGTACTATATGGCGAGCTGAAAAACATGGCGGCACCAATATTTACCTTGGGATGAGAAATGTAATATGAAACTATGTTCACATTATACTCGTTTGTGTAAAGAAATTTTGCTGGAAAGATGATATAGATACTTTAACGCGTCTTTCATCCAACTCGTCGAAGGCTTGATCAAGTGTTAAGCCGTTAGGTATGTCAATAATATAATAAGCCCGAGATCAGCGTGTCTTGTTATCAGTATTATTTGAAACTTATGCCCATATTATACTCGTTAGTGTAAAGAAAAGTTGCTGGATAGAGGCAATAGTTACCTGAACGTGTATTTAATACGTGTCGAAGGCTTTAAGAGGTGTTAAAGCGTTATAACAGTCGTAAAGCACGGGACGTCAATATTGCGGCGGGATCAACGGCTTACGGCTTTATTACGCCTGCTTTCATTATCAACTACCGCACAAAGTAATAGACAAAGTGTATAAAATAGAATAGAAGTTATTTATGTCCTGGAATAATTCATTGTTTTAACCCTTTCCCGAGACCACTGATCAGACACTATATAATGGTTTTGTATCAAATGTGATACACGGGATAGAGAACCTGTTAAATATGAAATTTTCTTTTACATCTCGTTCGTATGCGAGCGTAACTTTTAATGCATATTTTTTTATGGATCTATTGAGACTTATTTGCTCAGATTCCCTTTAAAACATATTATTTTTTATTCCGATGATTATGACGTTAGATACACGTGCTTTACAACTTTCATAGAAAGACCTGCTTTTGTGAGTTGTTCAGCGACAAAAAATAGAAAAGAATACCTATGACAAACCAAGCCTCCCATAATTTATTTAGATTGTGTCAAACTATTATTTTTGAAGTGTGTTTTGTAGAATCATCAATCCTCCGTCAATTTGCTAGCCACTGAGTGTTGCTTAACCTTTGCGTTGTGACGTCGACCCCATAAGGTCGCTCCTCGCCCCGATCCCTCCTCGTAAACCGAGCGTTAATAAGAAGGGTCCCGAGGGATCATAGAAGCTGCTGCGGTTTTACGCTTATTAAAATCGAGTTTTATTAGGAATTAATCTCAGGAATTACATTCAATCTAGCTTACGATGATTGCTGAGGTTTCTAGAGTAATTTTGATAGGATTTTCTGGAGCTCATTTTCATCAGTTGATTGTCATAAATTCGTTCGCGTTACGCAGAGAATTTTCGGTGTTCAGAAGGGGTGATACAGGTCATACTGCCATAGAAATAATACATAATAATAATTTTAAGAGAGGTAGGGCATAGCGAATCTTCGCTCGAATTGAGCCGCCCGTCCGGGGAAGGACCTCCACCCTATAGAATTCCGCAGTCAAATGACCTCTGGGTCGTGTTTCTGCCGGTGAGTAGGGTTTCCGGAGCTCGTGGGGGGTTAGGGTTGGGCCGGCATGGCGGTGGCAACTGACAGGTAACTGACCAGTTACTTGCCCGTTGTCACAGCGACTTGGGCTTCTCTTTCGCTTTCCATCAGGTGTAGGGAAGCCATTATGTCGAGCCACTATAAAAAAAAAAAATACATTTTACATTTTTTTTTTATAAGAAGAGCTTTCAGGATGCCCCACTCAACCTGATAATAAGCGGTGGTTAGGTCCAAAAGTTAGGTCGACAGGCATAATAGAATAAACCCATTGCACCTGTCGTCCTCACCCTAAAAACCCACTGAGATGCCGTTTCATGCCTCGCCTTAAGAACCCAGGATTGTAAGAGGAAGGAAACACATGATCTGGAAGGGCCATTCCATGACCTAATGGCACGGGGTAGGAACGAGGAACTAAACCTCTTGGTGCGTGCCACCATCGTCTGGTTGGTATTCAACAAATTCTAGCGATTACCATTGTAGTAGCATGATCTATATCTCTACCGATTCTCTACATACACCGCAAATGTAGTCAAACTTAGTTCACCTTGCATATGCATATCTACGCGAGAATGCAAGTATTTCAATGAACTATTCAAACGGCAGTGGCAGCTTGCAGCTGTAACATCAAGAATTCGTTTATTAAGCATAGCAGCGCTCCCGTATCGTCTGGAGGCGAGGCTCGCGTGTTCCGTGTATTTCCCGAGGGAACCGATAATGAATCCTTATATATTTACCTTGTGATTTTCCAAATGAACGAATGATATTTAATATTTTCTTTCGACGTGATAAACGTTTGAGAATAGCTAAGAGGTAAATGTGGGTTTTTCGGTTTTGTCATTTAGGTTAGGTCATTTGGACCTCACTACCGCTTACTATCAGGTGGAGTGAAATTATCCTGACTGCTCATTTTATAAAAAAGAAGGAATTGTGTTGTTTGTGAGGTTTAATAATCTTGGTTCAAGTAGGGTTTCCGGAGCTCGTGGGGGGTTAGGGTTGGGCCGGCATGGCGGTGGCAACTGACAGGTAACTGATCAGTTACTTGCATGTTACAGCAACTTGGGCTTCTTTTTCGCTTTCCATCAGGCGTAGAAAAGCCATTATGTCGAGGTAAAATAATAAAAAAAAATACTAGAGGAGTCTCTAGTAATGTGACAGGATTTTGTGTCGTGTCGCCTAATGGAAAGCTAAAGAGAAGCCTTGTCAAAGCCAGACAACAGACACAAGGAACCAAATCCATCAACTATTTTTTAATCTGCTTTTTTATAACTTTTTAGTGTATTATAGGTATGCCGCAGTGGTACGACGGATACGTCATAGGGTGAACTATGAAACTTTGTGGTCTTGAAATACAAACATTAATGTTATGAAAGTGTTAATTAGAAACAAGAGCGCTAGATAATTAACACCAACCTGGTATTCTTTCCATTTCAGTCGATAAATTGTGAATGATTCTAACTTAGGTATTTACATTTCGCGTTCTTGTATCATCATTAAACGAGATTCGCAATTCCGTATCCGTATGTTCCTTTTACTTAAGGGAACTAATAATTTAATCCTTATGTATTTAATGTGTGATTTTCTAAACGAATGAATGTTATTTAATATCCGATGGTAGAATTATTTGCTTTAGACTGTAACAACGTTTGAAAATACTTGAAGGAAATGTATGTGGTTACTGACAGAGTCGACGTGAGTAACTCATCCCGTGGGTGACGTAGATGACGACTAAGATACTCAGGAAATGCGCAGCTGTGTGTCCAGCAATGATGATGATGATGATAGTCAGACATTACTTAGGTTAGCGCACCGGACTGTATTTTTTGGCGCTAGTAAGAGAACGCTCAATTGAAGTTGAAGTATCTGTATCTTCAACATTTCAAACGGGAGTGCTTAATCGGTATTTGTATGACAATAACGACTGGCTCATTTGGTAGTGACCTCTGCCATCTGAACCAAGGGTCGTGGGTTTGATCCCCGGACAGTAGAAACATTTGTGTGCATGAACATGTTTGTAATGGTCTGGGTGTTTCCAATGTATAAGTATGTATTTAAAAAAAATGTATCTAAGTAGATAAGTTTATCTAGTACCCATAGTACAAGTTTCGGCTTAGTTTAGCTAGATGGCGCTGTGTGGCCCAAAGTGGCATGTCTTGGGTTATTTATTTATTAAGACGCGATTCCCATTTCATACTTGATACTTTTCTTTCATCGTATTCGCATCTCTCGTACATACTAAGCATAAGTCAGTCTCGCTGCCAACTGCACACTTTACAAGATGTACCGCGGATGTTACACGAGCCACTTAGACTCCCGACATGGAGCGAGCGCGATAATGAATGGCGACTTACTGCGACGAGCCAAGCCTCTTAACACGCGTCCTAGCAGGAACGGAAGCTAAAGTATAAATAAATGCTCTAGACAGTGCCAGCCATTTCGTCTTGTAAGTAGGTTTTCCTTTAATGCATGAATAAGAGACGATGACGCTATGGAACTCTACGACTAAGAGCATCTCGAAAATCAAGAATTTTGTAAAATAAATTTCCCAAATTCAGCGACGTCGTCATCATCATCATCCTATGGAAGTCCACTACTAGACATACGCCTCTTGAGCTGTTCACCACCTTGGGCAAACATCTGGAGGATTTACCCATAATCGCCAGGCTGGGTAGACGAGTTGGCGATCGCAGGGCGTTGCTCCTTGCTCCGGTGACGCTGCTGCCCGTCATAGGCCTGTAATATTAAGCTACGTCTTCTATCGTGATGGTTATACCGCCAGTCGGTTAGTCAGAGCCTCGTTTGTTGTTTGTGAGGATGATCCACGGGCAGGTGAGGGTGGCTTGAAGCGTAAAAGTTACCCTTACATCTTTCTCCCTTCAGCCGCCTCGGCGGAACATTTATTCGTAGTCCCAATAGGTACAAGTGTGTTTTTCACCTCTGACCTGTTCAATAAAGAATGTTTAATTGACAGGTTTATTTTCCAATATGAAAGATCTCTATCGGACACAACATATCCGAGCGGAAACATTCTGATGAAAATTTAACAGTTCTCATCGAAATCTTTTCCTAGAGCTCGTATGTAAAACTCTGAAGATTCGATCGACATTTGATGTACGGTCGAAACAGGTATAACTCAGAACTAATATTAAAAAAGGCGTTTAATAAGCAATAACCTAGGACAGGCTTACAGTTAGATAGTTACTTCCAAGTAATGACAAAGAATCGGAATGAATCCCCAGTAGTAAATACCTCCGGGGCGGTATATAAAGAATGCACTTATTAAGTGCAGCCGGAGCGCGGTGGATCTCAAGCGCAGCTGCCAGGTGATAAAGGAATCCCCGGAGCTGGAAACTATTATGGAGCTGCTGCAAATTAAAGTATCCTTCATTTGTGTACGTTTCAAAAGTGAACTTGCCAACGGTTTGGAACGCAATACTCTACCAAGAAGATACTTTATTCGGTTTAGGCAAGTGATGAAGTTCGCGCCTTACAGTAGAGACTTTAGGCTCGGTTGGTTTAATGCGTACCTATACTCCGTTAGGAATTAGTCGCAGAAACTAGGTGTTCCGTTTGAGCCTTGGTGTATGCGAGCGTGAGGTTTAAGAATTCAAACATTACGTTTTTTATAAACATATGGTATTATATACATATAGTAGCTCGACAAAATGGCTTCCCTACGCCTGATGGAAAGCGAAAGAGAAGCCCAAGTCGTGGTGACAACTGGCAAGTAACTTGTCAGTTACCTGTCAGTTGCCACTTCCATGCCGGCCCAACTCTAACCCCCCACGAGCTCGGGAAACCCTACTCACCAGCAGAAACAAGACCCAGAGGTCATTTGGCTGCGGTATTCTACAAGGTGGAGGGCAGCCCCGGACGGGCAGCTCAATTCAAGCGACGATTCGCTATGCCCTACCTCTCTTAATGCACGAAGATGTATCACCGCCAAAATCGTTACATAAGTAGGTATTTTTTAACTTTCAGATTCCGATAATTTTATTTACGGTCACAAACATCCCTGAAGTGCACTTGTAGGTTTGATTACGAACTTTTTGGTTCGCGGCATTTAGTAAAATCTCTTAAATTGGTTAGAGCGACGACAACCGATCATCCTACGACGGCCTGCGTAATCGTCCCCTCAAGTCCATGCCAGTGGCTCTATCAAGTGCACAAATTCCCGTAAGACGCGACACAGTCGCGATCTTCCTCTCAAATGTCGCATTTCGCGTGCGCCATTCTAATGAATTTCCCTCAGGTTCCCTCCATCTGACTTAAGTTACAGTATAGAAGTGGTGCATCCGATGTTGTACATGTTGTTCGCTATAGTAAAACAGTAGGAAACAAAGTAATTGCTTAATAGGTAATTAACTGCTTCTGTCGCTCATTGAAGGGACTTATTATAGTCTGCCTCAAAATTGTTTCATCCAATTTAGAAATACCAAAGAAATTAATAAAAGTGTTTCAAATGTTACCAGATCGATTTACATAGTAGACTCAACTTTCTTATTACTATCTCAATTTAAGACACTTTTATTCTATTTACCAATTTTCCTTTTTATATTCGTAGTAGGTTCGATGATGGTAAGCAAAATCGTAGTCTACGATGAAACGCAGTCACGCAGCAAAACCAGTTCCCTCTAGCCTTAAACATCGGAAGATCTCTCGGGTAACAAAGAGCCCAAGTCGTTTTACTGCCCGTGGTCGCTGTATACCCCGCATCATCTCACAGTGCGCGTATGAGCTCGTAAGTCGTACGTACAGACAACCCTATTTTAATTTAGTCTGGCTGATATTTGACGACGCATATTTGAGTTGCCAACTCGCTATTTACTTTAGACAATCTTAATTAAGGATTATCGCTGAGCGAGTATTAACTTGGAGGTGGCATCCGCTTGTTTCAACTTTGAGTCGTGTTCAGTCGACTTAGGTATGTTTTTGCATTGTCGGATGGCGAAACTATTGGTTAGGCAGTGGCATACATGCTGTCAGAGTTTTAAACTTATAATTCAAACAAAACCGCTGAGGCTTAGTAGGATTAGCGGTGTTTGTAATCGGGACACGAAATCCGCGCAGTAATACTATAGGTACGTAACGTAACTCGTTCGTACTTACGAGACAGGTAGAGATGGTAGTTGGGGTACAAGGGGGTTTCATTGTGGTAACGGAAAGGATATAAATCACCGTTCTATCGATGTCGTAGGTCGACTAGCGACTTTTTGAAAATTCAGCATTCTCAGCCGGTGGTAGAGATCACCCGCCCCTAGCTGGCCGTACTGTACACTCGGCGAAACACACCCTGACTAACATAGGCTATATTTGTTGCTGGAAAAGAATGTAATTCAATGAAATGTTTATCTGAAATACCCAAAGAGGGGGGTAGCTAGTTGATTATGAAGAAACTATTGCTTAGTAGTGATAACACAAGAATTGATAATCTGAAAGTATTTATTAACAGAGTCCGATTACAAACACTCATTCAACCAGAGAGAGAAAAAGTACTAATCGGCGGGAGCTCTATGACAGCTGTCAGTGTCAAACTTCAACTGTCAACGTTAGTGCGGTGACTCTTGAGCGTGGCGAATAGTGCTGTGCCGCAGCTGTTGATTATTCTCCTCTAACAGTAGCTTAATACTTCCGTCGATATGTAAGTATAGATAGATATTCTTTATTGCACAAATTATAAAAAACATACAGGAAAAGGCATTATACCTACATCTTGTGGTACAATTTAGGTGGTCTTATCGCTGTGATGTTGAGATAAGACCACCATGTTGAATAAATATAAGAATATTATTATTAATTTTAACTAATGTTAATTAATACGCCGCTAGTTGAAAGTTAACGCAGTGAATTACATGTGTAATTATATAACCACGCCAGTAATTATAAGATTGAGGTATTATTACAGCATCAGCCGCCTCAGCGGAGGCTCTGAGGGGATGCCTTTGCATCTTGATCAATGAGATTAACTCGCGTCTGTGAAGCACGCGAGTAAATTTGATGACGCCTCCGTAATGTATGGTGTGTGGGCGCGTAAAGCTTTGTAGTCATAGCGACGTGGGAAATTATTTTCGTGAATTTGTAATAAGTAAATGAAATTACATACATGCCACGCTGGGCCACACAGCGCCACCTAGCCCCAAACTAAGCCGAAGCTTGTACTATGGGTACTAGACAACTGATAAACTTACTTAGATACATTTTTTTGTAAATAAATACATATTATACATAGAAAACACCCGGACCAATACAACCACACATGTTCATGGACATAAATCACTACCAAATGATCAATGAGCCCTCCTCAGGTGAGCGCGCGTAGCCGACCACCGTCTGGTTTAGTGGGTATTCTCCGTTTTAGGAGTAAGTGCCACATAAACCAGGTGCCCCGTACCTAGTGTATGCGTAAAGGCATTCCTGACGTAAAAGAATATCATAGTCATTATGACGTGCTGACATGGAAAACGAGTAAAAATATTAAGACTGATTATGTGATTCGAACTTTGACCCCTCTTTGCCTGTGGATGGTACTTACGTATGTGTTATACTGACGTTGCTAAAACGTTAATAGTGTACACGCTTGAGCGAACTACTAAGTCACGGGATTCAAATTAAATCAACGAGGCTTTACAAAGCGCCCTACAAACTACCTTCGTGGAGGTGTAAATAATTATCTTAACACGATGTGCTGTATATTATGGTGTAAGTAGATTGTACTTATCGTGGAGTTTGTATCCCATCGACTTAAGAATCTAGATACACCGTCACGCCACCATAAAATTCTAAGACCATCACTTACAAACTTGAGTGTAAAAGTGTCTGATCATTTTAGCTAAAAATGTGCGTTAGATGAATAAAAGATACATAAAGTAAATATATCAGAAAGAAAGAAAGAAAATTTATTGGCCTACAGAATGATACACAGACATTACTTACATACTAACAGATATTTACAAACAAGTCAGAGTGATGTTAAAAAAGATAATAAATAATATAATGAGAAATATATATTATATATAATGTCAAGAATATAATGCGCAGGCTAATATCAAAAATAAAGATATATGTATCATCATCACCTTCAACCTGTCCACTGCTGGACATAGGCCTCTGTAAATGTCAATTTATCATTTAGGGGGGATTTGCCCTAATCACAATGCTTGGCAGGCATAGGCCTTCAGGTGTTATTTGACGAATTTCGACCCTTGAACGACGTACCGTTTCGTTTAACTTTAAATATATTGTGAAGAAGATTTCACCTTCAAATAGGCGTTAGAAAATACATTATATTTGCGACAAAAATTTGGTGAATAAGTCGTATTGACGTGCATCCTGATTGAAATGAAAAAAAAAAGCAGTTGCACTATAGTGCAAGTTTCAGCCACGTGTTCAGAGCACACAAGGCCGTTCTATCCTTGTTACATTTCTGTGCTGTATCTATTACTAGGAGCGTTCTACGTAGAGTCGTGTGAGTTATGGCCGCCTCCGGTTTTCATTAAAAGCTCTAATAAAGCTCGCAGGAGTATTCCCCAGACATTTTTACACAATTGACTGTCTGTGTACAGTCGGAAAATTAAGTGACAAAAAAAAATGGAGTTTGCAACGAAATGCTTTATGCGTGAAACGGTTCATGTGATTTTTAACTGACTTCAAAAAAAGCACCACATCAAAGGAAGGTTTCTATTTGACCGTATATTGTTTTTCATGAATTCCTTCTCATGGTAACTTATTTAAAACGATATGGCCAGTAAATGTTAAAACATTATGATGATATGATCCACATGCCATAGAAACAGAGTAGGTATTCGTACTTATACTTGCGTACCAGTTATGGAAAAATTTTGACAGAACATTTATTGTGTACTCGGATTATGGTACGGATAATATTATGTTCCGAAAAAACTTGTTAAGACCTTATAACAAGTACACAACGTTGACGTGAAAAGTAATTAACAATACAGATTAAATGATACCTACTCATGATAATTATGTTTACGGTAACTAACATAAAGACCTTCCATTCTCATGATGACTATCGCAATAGAAGCCTAACTCGCTTCGGCAACGAGCAAGTAACCCCAGTAACTAGTTTCTTGTCAGTTGCCACTGGCATGTAGCTTGTTATGACTAAGTCAATAAAGCAGTCAAAGATAACATGATATAAAATATTAATATTAACTCAATACCTTTTTGTGAATTTTGTAATTCAAATTGAATTGAGTGCTCTCCCTAACAAGCTTGCATTAATAATTTTGCTCGGAAAATGTCTGAACTTCCTTTTTAAAACATCGTTATTTGTTGTTGCAATAAACATCTGCTAGCCAATTTAAAAACGTCCGGGTTTAGGGTTCTCTAGCCAGAGAGGAAAATTTATTTTCCTTTTCAACGTCTCGTATTATTTGTGCGGTCTCGTCAAATTTAGGCAGTAGCAGAGTCAGGATGCGTGTGTTGATACATCCCCGTGTATCGGACAGCACGTTAACTTGTTGGTTCTGTGCCTAATCTCCCTTCGTTCGTGTCAAACTATCGTCCCATCAGATTATAGGAGTAAAGGAACAGAGAGTGCACTTGCGTAAGCGCACACATTTGTTTAAGGTCTCATGCGTACTTGATTAGTCTCTATGGCCGGTGTTATTCCGTTTTAATTGTTGGGAAATCTACCTGAACGTTTCTCTGTTATACAGTTTTATACAGTTTATATCATCGCCATCATTAGCCCGAAAAGTCCACAACTGAACATAGGCATCAATGACAACTGTCTGGGTTCTGCCTTAGTGACCACGCCTTATATGGTACTGGCAGACCGCGCTCGATTGTCGCAGAAGTTTTAATTTGTACCCAGGTAAACGCTGCTGCCCGTTTCCTGATATTCCCTTAGCAGTTTTTTAAACATCCACGGGGTGAGATGGGATGGTCCTATTCTAAATCCAGAAACCGTTGATGTCTTAGCCTAGTGCTATTATTGAAAATACATCTATCTGTTGCATCAAATACTTTCAGAGTAACTTTCTAGCCACTAATTATATACCTATGACAAATCAGACTGGCACGAGTATATTGCAGTTTAGTAAGTTCAAACTACCTACTATCCAGGTGAAAACACTTCCACATTTAAGAGGACTATAAAAGAACATCTTTCCACACTTTCGTTTCAACCACGGAACCTTATTAAACGCGGCCCAGTACTCTCTTTGCGGTTTCGCTTGTTTTATTTTAGCAATTAGCATCTTTGCCGATCTTACGGCGCTCAAACGCTCACAAATAAAGTGGGAAAGTTGCATTTTAAATTTGCTCGGACTTTTGTTGCCAACCGGTGAAGACCTGGTTTCTTAAATAGTCAATTTATCGTTAAAAAAGATGCGACCGATGCTTCTGCACTACCAATATCCCTGCAAGTTACTGCCCAATGGTGACAAAGGGTGGTTTAATGAGTTTTTTCTCCCATTATGATAGGTCTGGACTGTCACACTTCACGCCGACTTCCCCCATAGATGACGTGAAGGTGCCTGATATATGAAGAAAGGCCCGCCATGTATCAGTATGATTCGAAATCTTCTCTCACGAATCCTCCCTAAGGTTTTATGTATTTGATCAGCCCACACTCGGCCAGTGCGGTTAAATAAGGCCTTATATAGCCAGAGACGTTTCAGGCTGGTCTGACAGTGGCAACCGACCAAACGAATTAGCTGATTATCTTACTCTTTCGCTCTAAAACTTGGTCAGCACGGTTGCATAAGGGATGTTAAAGCCCGCGGCTGCCCGGGGAGCACCATATTGCTTCGCGGAAGCCGGGGGTTAGGGTGTTTTCCCTCCCTGGACCAGGAGTGCCAGTCGCTTGTCATCTACTGGCCAGGGAATGCAGGGATGCGGCCGTATGCTTTGGCGTTACCCGTGTCCCTGTAACTTACTGATTACTGGCGACACAAGGTGGCTTAGTGGGTATCCCTCCCATTTCGTGAGGTGTGAGTCCCATACACCATGTCAACCCCCCCCCCCCGGAGGTGGTGATGCATTCCCCTTTATAAAAAGGGATGTTAAAGCCAGATATCTTTCAGGCCGGCTGGCAGTAGCAACTAACAAGTGACTGAGCTGATCATCTTTTCTTTCGATTTCCACCAGATGAGACGAAACCACTATGCTGTGCTACTAAAAAAGTAAACTTTCGCGTTGTGAAAACGAAAGATTTGTCTTAGGACAAAGATTGGAAATCTTTCGAAGTGAAATAGAAGTGAAGAGCAGCAGCATTCATCAAAGATGTGTCACCGGCAGAGACAAAGGACGGCTCGCATCGCCGCGATAAGAAATGAAAGATTCCTGCGAGCGAAGCGCGCTTCTACGTGTTTTCTTATTGTTACATGCGGCTCTGGAGTTTGTCTTGCAAGAAGATTGAAGGTAAATAAAATCACTTATATACTGGTTGTTAGTTGCTTATTAAGAATACATCTAGATTTATAATGGCTAACCAGTTTAAAACCACGGCAGTTTCTCAGAAAAGATGCGCGAAGTAAATGCATTTTTGGCAAAAAGATGTGGGCCGGATATTGGATAGTCACTAAACTATTGTAGTAGATATAGGTTACTTCAGACAACCTTAACGTACATGAGACCTGTAGAAGTCCTAGAAAGTCATTGAATTCACCCCAACCAATTAAACCATGAAACACAATGGTCTAAATTAAGGTTTTCGAAGTAAACTAACATGATTATCAGATGATGACTCTCGACTCGTCTTCTAGAGTAATATGAACATCTCGCAAACGGATAGGTACCTAAATAAAAAAATGTCTTATTAACCTCGCAATTTTTTAAAAGACCTATCTATCTACTGTCTGGAAGGTCGAGGACGAACCGGATTGACTGACACGACAAAATAATTAAGAGTTCGAGTGAATAGGGATGTTTCCAGGGTCAAAAAAATACTCTTATATTTAGGCCGTATTTTAGATTATAAAAATATATTGGACACGTATTTTTCCTTTTTTCATCTAAACAAAAAATAACAAAGACAGAAGGCATCAAAATTTAGGAGTGGGGGTCTTTGACGTCACTTAGTGGCGAAAAAACTCCCACTCTTTGACGTCACACGTAATTTTAACGGGCTATATCTTTGTAATGTTTGATCTAATTTACAAATGAAAAAATACGTGTCTTTTACTATTGAACAATCTAAAAGTCGGACTAATTACATTTTTTATGGCAACAGGCCTATTACGGAACCTTAAAAATGAAAACGTACAAAATATATCCTTTACACAAAAAAACAAAACTCAAGTCGTTGTTAGACTTGCCCAACCGTATGTCCCTAACATGAAGGGTAGATCCATTAACTTTATTTGCCGACATTTTGGCGGAACTAAAAGAGGTCGGATATCGGCAGATTGGAATGATGTATTGTAGCAGATTTCATTTGGTAACATTTTGATGTGGTCCGCAATAGCAGCTATTGATTTGTTGCCACTCTGTTCCACTAGTGATGGGATGTGTCGCGGTAATATATGTGACTTATTGTCTAATGGTCTGTGCCGTGATACCCTTTGTGATTGGTTCAGTTTTATGACGGGGCGTTGATGGTCTTGAAGGTAAATCGCCAATGCTTTTGTGAAGAGGTGACTTTCGCTTAAGAAAAGCTACCTGCTGTTGAAAGATTTGACTGCTTGATTTCTCTGGACACTATATTTTTTTCCTTAATTACTACGATGATGATTCCAACATCAACACTGTCTTTCGTTTGCCAAGGCGACAATCTCTCACCTACTACCTCACCCTTTCTGTTTAATCTTCAATCTGGAAGAGATCGCTTAAAGCGATAAGACCACCTAATTGTACAACAAACTTATATTATACTTAGTTTTGAGCAAATGCAATGAAGTATATCTAAGGTATGTATCTGTCGTGGCCACATCATAGAATTTGCCCATTTCATGAAATGTTTCATGTCCATTGGCCATATCTCGATGTGCCCAGGCCAGATCAATGATAAGAAATCGTTTGACGATAGGGCCAGCTAGACGCACTGTTATTTTCATGAAACGATCAATCTGAGTCTGCCAGACACTAAAGTACAGGATAGAATTAGTCAAACATCATTACAATTATATAGCGCCCCTCATTTATAATAAAGTAAACAAAGAAATTAATATCCATGCTCTTAACAAATATACATGTAAAACCCTTTTAGTGGAGTGGCTTTTGAAATTGGACTATGATGTGGTGGAATCTTTGATTAGGTAAGAGTACTACAATATTTGCCTATCTTCAGTTTAAAACGCACAAGCACACATTCACACACACACGCACACACACTCACACACACACACACACACACACACACACACATTTTAATTTAAGAGTATTTAAATTTTTAGTTAATTTAAAAATCATAAAAAGTTTAAATGTATGAAACGTTCGAATGGAGGTGGGTGCTAATGGCTGCGACACAGTCCTCGACTACTGCAGTCATTAACGCTCAAATTGTTTTATGTAAAACTGTAAATTATTCAAAAAAAAAAAAAAAAAAAAAAAAAAAAAAAAAAAAAAAAAAAAAAAAAAAAAAAAAATCTCAATCGATCATATCGTGGAATTGTTTCATTGACTACCGGTAGAGGCGCTAGTGTTGCCATATTTATTAGCATATTTAGTGCTAAATTTGGTATATTTTCTTCCTGTTTAGCATATTATTTTTTCTTTTAGCATTGGAATTACATATTTTTGGCATACCAAAAATTTGGGTGAAACGAGATTTTTAAAAAATTCATGTATTTTTTAATATCTTCATAATATTGTGTCTAATTAAATTAAAAGCTACTCCGACTACATTTTCAGTAATTTCGTCCAACACTATAGATCGAGAGCTACTTCTACTTTTGTTCTCATACTAATAACGCTTTTCCCTAACCTATTGCTCCTGGCCAATATTTGTCGATCGTAAAATAGATCTAATACCTCACACATTTGCTCACTGTTGTTTAATATTGACATACCACAGGGAAGGTACGGCACAGATACATTTAGACATTTCCAATAGATAGTAAACAATACAATTGAAACTAACTGCAGTGACAGGAAGAGTGTGAAAGGAAACAATAAGATTTATCCAAGAACAACTATTTTTCTCTAGAAAGCGGTGTTGGATACTACTTTATACTCATCATCATCATCATCATCAGCCTATTTGCAGTCCACTGCTGGACGTAGGCCTCTCCAGTTGTTCGCCAACTAGGGCAAACTTCTGGAGGATATACCCATAATCGCCACGCTGGGCAGGCGGGTTGGCGATCGCAGCGCGTAGCTTCTTGCTCCGGTGACGCTGCTGCCCGTCACCGGTCTTTAGTATTTAGCTACGCCTTCAATTGTGATGGTTATGCCGCCACCAGTCGGTTGCCAGCGCCTCGTTTGTTATTCGACAGGATGCACCACGGGCAGGTGAGGTTGGCTTGGAGCGAAAAGATGATAGGCCGCTCCCTTACATGGTTCACTGGTAGACATGTCCAATAGATAGTAAAGAATACAATTGAAACTAACTGTAGTGAAAGGAAGAGTGTGAAAGGAAACAATAGGATTTCTCCAAGAACAACTATTTTTCTCTAGAAAGCGGTGTTGGATACTACTTTATACTATGTTATTACTTTGTAGCACACTACCCTAGCTTTTTATTTCTGCTTAGCCCAATGGTTCACTGGTAGAGAATGCTCGTGCGGCATTAGGTCCGCCTTTTGTGTGCTATTCTTACTGCACAATAAAAATAAAATAAGTAAATACTAATAGATTAATATTAAAAATAGCTTTTTTTATTATTTCACTAGCTTTCCGCCCGCGACTTCGTCCGCGTAAAGTTTTTTTTTCCAAAATAAAATTGTGCCTATGTTACTCGTGGATAATGTAGCTTTCGAATGGTGAAAGAATTTTTAAAAACGGTCCAGTAGTTTTTGAGCCTATTCATTACAACCAAACAAACAAAGTTTTCCTCTTTATAATATTAGTGTAGATAAGTAAATGTTTTGACATGACCTCTGCCTTCTGAGCCAAGGGTCGTGGGTTCGATCCCCACACATTACAAAAATTTGTGTGCATGAACATGTCTGTTTGTATTGGTCTGGGTGTTTTCTATGTATAATATGTATTTATTTACAAAAAAAAATGTATCTAAGTAAGTTTATCGGTTGTCTAGTACCCATAGTACAAGGTTCGGCTTAGTTTAGGGCTAGATGGCGATGTGTGGCCCAGCGTGGCATGTCTTGAGTTATTATCAGTTGTCTAGTACCCATAGTACAAGCTTCGGCTTAGTTTGGGGCTAGATGGCGTTGTGTGGCCCAGCGTGGCATGTCTTGGGCTATTTATTATTTATTTATTTTTTCACTTTGAATTTATGGTATACATGTAGGTATTGACTGTGATGTTACATACGTCCGTACAAAACATCAATATCACCAAGGCAGCTACTCCAAAATGATATTTCATTTTGAAATAATTTCACACGAATCTTACACGTGGACGGTAAAAGCTACCTGAGTAGTTTTACGATGAGTAGGTTTTTACTCTTTTTTTGAGTACGTAAAGCATAAACGAGGTTTTATTTTAATATCCAAATAATATAATGTTGAATTTTCGGAGGTCTTTGAGGTCCTATGTTTAGGTTGACCTCCTGTTACTCAACTTGAAGATCCAAATATAAAAAATAAAAGTCACATTTTATGAAGAAAAATTATTTTGGTAAGACAAAATGTCTCATAGTGCTGGAGTCACGATCGACGTTATTGATAATTTTAATCAAATTCATTAAGCACGTAATTATTGGACACTCCAATTGATTACCAGGTGAGTCGAGCCGGCCTCTTCGAGAGTCTCGTTAGTTCGAGCTATACTGAAAAGGACTCCCCGCTACTGTACCCCATATTGTAGGAAGCATTTCAAGCAGGAATATTAATGGTCCTAAAAATGTATGCAGTAAGTATTACAATGCTGAAATGAGAAATGATTAGTCCATAGTTTCGCTTTTAATTTGGCAAACGAAGCCGAGAGAACTAAGACTGCACCATAGGTACTGAGGGCGACGCGAGTCCCACATACCCCACTATTCCCTGGTAGTGGGGATGGGTAAACTGCATTTTTCCGAAAAAAATACGTCTACTGCTGTAGTAAAATATTCTAGCATACGTTAAAGGCAGGTGGTACACGTATACAATTGTCATCTGATATTGTCTGATACCTTCAATTACAGGCAATACGTACAATATGAAGCTTTTAATAATAGAACCTTGTGAATGTTGTGTGTGATGTGAGAATATTGAAGGATATCCTCTATCCCACACCTGCGGTGGCCGGCCGGAGTGTTGAGTCAGCTCAGCATGTCGGGTGAATCTGATCGCTTATCCCAATTGTTTCCCATTGATTTTATTATGTTTTTTTTTATAATGTTTTAGATAGTAACTTCGACACATAAGTATATTTAAGTTACACATATTATTGGATTACAATCCAGATTATAATTGTATATTTTATATGTAATTCTTTTGATTGTAATCTGTCATGTGTATAAATAAAAATAAAAAAATGAAAATGACAGACCAAAATATTACTCCCACACGATTCGGCACGCTAAAAGAGCAACATATTACACAGTGTTATTCTTCACCAAAACTAAGTATTGATTGGGTACTGAATGGTGTGATAATTAAATGGGCACAGATTCGTTCTGTTGCGGCTTTGCGACCACCCGCAGAGTGTAATGACGGGGATCGCCGATGTTATTAACGCTCGTTAATTATTTTGTTTTATGTGCAGCTAGTTTATTGAAACGAGAGGTTTCATTAACATCCTGTATAGAGCCTATTGAAAACTATTTATTATAATCATAATAAGGAAAATACATACAAAATCTTAACTAATATTATAAAGCTGAAGAGTTTGTTTGTTTGTTTGTTTGTTTGAACGCGCTAATCTCAGGAACTACTGGTCCGAATTGAAAAATTCTTTTTGTGTTGAATAGACCATTTATCGAGGAAGGCTTTAGGCTATATAACATCACGCTGTAATGATTAAGAGCGAAGAAATAATGGAAAATGTAAAAAAAAAACGGGGAAAAAATAATTATTCCACGCGGACGAAGTCGCGAGCACAGCTAGTATAATATACATAACTCAAAGGTACATTGAGACATTTCCAATAGTGACATACGTTTCAAATAATGACTGACTGACATAATGATCTATCAACGCACAGTCTTAACCACTGGACGGGTCTGGCTGAAATTTGGCATGCAGGTGGTTTTGAACAATGAACATATTAACTTTTGGCACCTAGGCTCTCTATACCTGATAGGCTCAAATATGTTGGTAAGTGATTTAATCATGTGTTTTTACCATCGGACAAGCAGGGACACGGCCAGGTTTCAAAAATATGCACAAAGCGCCTGCTATCGCAAGCTATGGAACTGTTTACCCGAGTTCGTGTTCCACGAAAGATATTTCAGTTTTGAGTATTAATCTTTCAGGAGTTTTACGAGCACAGATATTTTTGTAAATAAATAAATATAAGACATCACATACATTGCTCCGATTCCAAATTAAGCAGCTTAAGCACTTGTGTTATGGGTATCAGAACAACGAAGGTACCACAAATAAACACTTAAATACAAATATAAACACCCAGACACGGGACAAACACAAGTTCATCACACGAATGTTTGACATCCCACGACCCTTGGATCAGAAGGCAGGGATCACTACCAATTGAGCCACCGAGCCAGTCAGTTGTGGCAAAGAGTCTGTACAAGTTAATCTTGATTGGTCAAGCTTTTTATAGCCGATATTTCATACATATCTCTTCCAAGCATCGTTACAAATACGGATAAATTATATCTAAAACTTACGTCTTATCAGCAGAATCCTGCATGTATGGGAAAAAGTCCGACAAACTCATTTATTCACTTTTCCGATGAAACATTAAGCGGACGAGGTTTGCGGCAACTTCAGTTGATATCAATTATTTCATCGAACGGCCGAATTCAGGCTTCCGGGCCCACAAACCAATTGAATAATTCAATGCTATAGAGCTCAACGAAAAGAGTGTGGATTTTTACGTTTGTTTATTATGACCCACAGTTTTGTAAAGCCTTATTTTTTGTTATTTTTAACATGTAAAAACAATACTTTTTAATTTAATTATATTTAATATAAAAAAGTATATAATATATGTAGACATATAAAATACCGCGCAGCCAAATGACCTCTGGGTCGTGTTTCTGCCGGTTATTAGGGTTTCCGGAGCTCGCTCGGGGGTTAGGGGTTGGGCCGGCATGGCGGTGGCAACTGACAGGTAACTGACTAGTTAATTGTCCGTTGTCACAGCGACGTGGGCTTCTCTTTCGCTTTCCATCAGGCGCAGGGAAGCCATTATGACGAGTCACTATAAAAAAAAAACTCTTGTGTGAAGAAAAAGAACTTTGAATTATTATTATTAAAAAAATAAAAGTAGTAAATAAAAGAAGTAACTCGTACTAACAATACAAAGGCCAATTCATTACCGTAATTAGGGCTCCTACACACGGCGCTAACAGCAACACCACAGATGAATGAGCCTTATCAACCCACTATTTAGCCGTCATTCAAAGCAACATGTTGTAAGGAGACTTATCCTACCATCAGACAGGTTTGGGACTGCGCTTAGCATAATTAAACCTGGGATGGCAATAAGCGTTGTTGGTCACTGTAGTTTGAATTTTGTCTAGTTGTAAAAGGGTTGAAAATAAATGAAGACATGAATAAATGTCTCGAAATAAGTGAAGCCTTTGCTTGCTTTATGTATAGTCTGCTGTTAAAATATATTGTCACTTTTATTGAAAAACAGGTTTTACTATGTACATTAATAATAATAATAATAAGTTTATTTTCCATAAAACACATTTACATGATATAATTTTTGCAATGGGCCCCAAACTAGGAAACCCTGTATCTTGGGGACCCTGCGCACGGAAAAGAATACACTTTAGGACTATTCGAACAACATAAAGTACCTAAAATATTAAATCTTAATTTAAGAATTAATATTATAGGAACACACATGAATTGTCAAACTTTATGGTTCATCACTACATAGTATAAAAAAGGGTCCTTTTTAGGGTTCCGTAGCCAAAATGGCAAAAACGGGACCCTTATAGATTCGTCATGTCTGTCTGTCTGTCTGTCCGTCCGTATGTCACAGCCAGTTTATTCCGAAACTATAAGAGCTACATTATTGAAATTTGGTACTTAGATGTATTCTGTAAACCGCATTAAGATGTTAAAATAAAATCAGAAAAAAATCCAAAATATAAAAACTACTAACGAAATTTAGTTTGAATGAAATCTAGACAGTAGTTTTTCTTAAACGTCATAAATCAAATTAGGTACCTAATTTTTTCATGCAATCAGTGGTACGGAAACCTACGTGCGCGAGTCCGACTCGCACTTGGCCTGTTTTTTTTGAAGTCGGTTTAAAGTCGCTTTTTTTCTGTCTGTCCCACCCAATGCATACTTATTATATCTTTAGAACTTCGCAACTGATTTCGATGCAGTTTTTTAATAGATAGAGTGATTCAAGAGGAAGGTTTATAGGTATAAATATGCATATAGTACTCGCGCGAAGCCGGGGCGGGTCGCTAGTACGAGATAAGATATTCTCAACCTTGACGGTGACAGCACGTATTGCTTTTACGATGAAAGTAGCCCTTACTTGGGGAGAGTAATTCTAAAGAGCTAATTATATCATCATCAGCCTATTGCAGTCCACTGCTGGACATAGGCCTCTCCAGTTGTTCACCACTTAGGGCAAACTTGGAGGATATACCCATAATCGCCACGCTGGGCAGGCGGGTTGGCGATCGCAGGGCGCAGGTTCTCGCTCCGGTGACGCTGCTGCCCGTCATCGGCCTGTGGTATTTAGCTACGCCTTCTATCGTGATGGTTTTACCGCCATCAGTCGGTTTGCCAGAGCCTCGTTTGTTGTTCGGCAGGATGCACCACGGGCAGGTGAGGATGGCTTGGAGCGAAAAGGTGATAGGTCGCTCCCTTACATAGCTAATTATATAACTATTCCTAATTAAAAGCGAGTATGGTACGTTAGCGCGTTTTCGTCGCCAGACAAACCCAAGCTAGACACGTATCCCAAATTGATCTAGCCAAGCCAGCGTCCACACAGCGCAGCATAATTAAACCGGTAATTAAAAGCGGGCCGGCCAGCGCACGCGACTCGTACCTTTGCGACAAAGGCTGCAACACAAACACGCCGAGGATACGAATTCAAACGCTTGTTTGCTTGAGCTGATGTAGGCGTTGCGTTTTACGCTTGGAATTGGCTTCTGTATCGGTTTGTAGGTAAAGTAGATCACTGCTCGAGCGATACTCTTTGGTAACAGAATAACGAAGGTAGCATAAAGGTGAATGTGCTCCAGTTAGCAGCCACGAAGAAGACGAGGACCCGTGCTTTCGGGCACAGTGGTCATGGTAGCGTTGTCTATCACAAGGCGCCGGGAGGATACCACCAGTCCTACCGAGGTGTGCCGCCCTCGCTGGTCGGCATTGGGGGTTGTTTCGAGGCCCTCCGAGCATCCCAACAACTGTTATTGTCATGACAATTATCATTTGGGGGACTTTGCCATCTTCTTCTTCGAGTCAATGGTACTCTGTCTCAAATAGAACCAGCCCAAAACCTCGCAACTCGGATACCTTGCAAAGGTCACCCACCGAGCAGTTATTGGGGCACAGCTAGCAAGTTAGCAAATGTACCATGGTCTGTAATGGAGCACCACAGTCGCAGCCAGCATGCAAGCTCTTTGCCATGATCACCACGCTTGGTAGGCGGGTTGATGACCGCAGTAGGTTTTATTTTTACCTTGGTAAAAGCTGCTGCCCGTTTCCTGATATTCCCTTTCGTCCTAGACAACGGCTGCCCCAAGTGGGTAGGCCAAGCCGGAGTCTGCCTTAGCAGACCAGCGCTGACAGCTTCGCGGCGTTATAGTTGAGGACCCGCGTTGCTGTCGCCCAAGGCGCAATTGACGGTGGCAACCAGGGTTTTTTAGTGGGTATTCTCTGCCGACGCGGAGCGAGTCCCACATAACCCGCTGCTCCCCCGGGCAGCGGGTATGCGTAAACTGCATTTCTCCCTGATGAAACAAAAAAAAAAGGTAGTCCTATTCTAAATCCGGATACCAAACGGGTTTCACATAGCTGGGTACATAATAAGGTCCAAGAGGTTCTCCTAGTTAGAAACCGTTATTCAGAAACAATACTACCTCAGTAGTAATAGATAATCCCTTCTTTCTTATCTCCGTAGCACAGTTGCCGCATTGGAGCTGATTGTACGAAACTTTCGGTCCGTCTGCCTTCTGTATCTCTTGTAGCGATTGTACGGGCATTAAGGAAAGAACTTAGTGAGGTTTACATTGACCTTGCGTATTTGGCAGTAATCATAGGTTTTAATGAAAAGGTTTTAAGGATAACTTCATCATCAGCCTATTGCAGTCCACTGCTAGACATAGGTCTCTCCAGCCGTTAACCACTTTGTGAAAACGTCTGGAGGATATACCTGTAATAGCCATGCAGGCGGGTAGGCGATCGCAGGGCGTAGCTTCCGCTTTAATCGATTCCACCGGTTGCTTCGGGTATTTTAAAATGCTTTGGAAATCTCCGTGGTTGAAGGCCGTTTTAGTGTGATCGATCCGCGTTCCACTAACCAGTGGTGTGATGAGGAAAGCTTACCCTTTTTGAACTTCCTCGTCTACTTCCTCGAACATCAGGCAGTATTGATTGACGCAGGGATTTTGACGTGCAAATATATAAAATAAAAAGGAATTCGTCATGCTGACGGACCCATAGCATCACTGCATGACTACGTCAATATTTCATGTCTTATCATAATATGTGATTAAATGACTTACCTTCTGTTGTGTCGGCTGTGATGGTGGTTAGAAGCGCCAGAAGCGCTATGCACCACGACACTCCTTTCATCTGAGGGCAAAAAAGTTCCTAATTAAAAAAGCCCATTTGAAAGTTGTCTAGAAGAGATCGCATTACACAAGACTGCCTATATTGTACCACAAGATGTCGGTAAAACCATTTTTGTAAATATTTATTAATTGTGTAAAATAAAGAATGTCTAATTTATCCCGTATTGATGTACGGTTGTTGAAATGTACTTTGGCAAAATGTTTTACAGGGAACTAAACTAAAGGTAAATTAAAGCTTCATAAAAATGATGCATCGATTAATTGAGTGTTTGTTATATTGAACATTGCTTTCGAAAAATGGAGGAAAATGAATAATGTGAACTCAATAGGAAGTCATTATAAAATCAACAAAATTAGAACACCACACATTTACAAGAAAAGGAAAATAGAATTACTGTAGCTAAATTATGTAAGCAATCACGAACTTATGTGTTACTTATTAGAAACAAATACCTAAATATTATCTTGTACACTACGAGTATATTAAGTGTGTACCATTCAATAATTTCTTCCTCAACTTAGGTACTGTCGAAAATTTGTAATGTGTAACAACTCTTATTGAGACACGCGTATTATCAGAGACCATTCTTACATAATAATTATGTTTACAATTTTAATGACGTTGAAATGTGCTTAATGTAGAAAAATCTAAAATACGCACCCATTACGAATAACACTAATTTTGACTTTACAAATGGAAGCGTATAGGATTATGTTTCAGTTAATTTTAAACAGGCACACTTTTTTCGCCCGTGACAAAAGAGCATCAGGAAAAATCCAGAAAAAGAAAAAGTTTATGTATGGCCAGTTTCAAACAAAAGAGTTCCGAGAAAGATCGGCATTTGAATATTTGCTAGCAGCATTGCGGATTTAGTAGAAAAAGGTTTTTTAAAAAGTGATCTGTTTAAAAAAAATACCAATGACAAGGAATTTCTTAGTAGGCGCAATGCGAAATTAGATAGCAGATTATTTATTAAATCACATCATACAAAAAGTACATCACAAAAGGCGAATTTAAAGCCAAAAGCATTTTTCACCAGTCCACTATTTGGCTAATCAGAAACTAGTTTTAGAGTAGTGTAAACATGTATACTTATATGGTAAAGTAGTATTGGTGAAGTAAACGAAAAAATAACTTGTTTTAAACAAATGATGAAAAATCGCTTCCTTTTATTTACAAAATAAAAGGTAGTTTAGACTTAAACCGATTCGCATCTAATAATCAGAATCTAAATTAACCATAAATGAAATACGTAGGAATCTTCAAAGTTAATTTTAATAAACGTGCAATATCTTGGCGATATTACTGAAAATCAATCAAAAGAGGGAGAAAATATTTTAATAGAAGGAAATTGGTAACGGAATCGTGGTGCTTCAGTAATGAGCTAATAATCTACTGCTTTAATTTAGATATTAAATGTAATAAAATGTAAATGGAAACCAAATTGTATTGCCTGGGATTCCGTATTTTTTGATATCCTACCTCTAAAGAAAAGAAAATACGAAACCTTTATAGGATGTCTTTATTTTTAGCCTGTATGTCTGTCAAGACCCCTTTTTAGGGTTCCGTAGCCAAATGACAAAAGCGGGACCCTTATAGATTCGTAATGTCTGTCTGTCCGTCCGTCAGTATGTCACAGCTAGTTTATTCCGAAACTATAAGAGTTATTGAAATTTGGTGCGTAGATGTATTCTGTAAACCGCATTAAAATACAATCAGAAAAAGTAGTTTTATTTTTAAACGTCATAAATCAAATTATCTAATCTTTTTTATTCAATTGACTCCATTAAATTTAAAAATAAAGAAAAACATTTATTTTGCTGTATAGTGGTACGGAACCCTACGTGCGCTAGTCCGACTCGCACTTGGCTAGTTTTTTGATATAATACCCACTAGTAATTGAAACAACTTAATAACTACACTAAATGTATATCAAGTATGATATAAATTTCAGCTCAACGGACAGTAGACCGTAGTCTACTGTCCCTTGGAGTTTTGAAAATTCAAACTACTAATATCGCTATCAAAACTACAGACCTTTAAACCGCAAATTTTGGATACACTTAAGGGAATAAAATTCTACAGGGCACTTCCCGTGTACTCGGAATCTTGACTTTAGTTCAGGAAAATTTACAAAAACCGTACCTTTTTTAGTAACATCATATAGTAAGAATATTCTTATTATTCAACTTAAAAATTCACTTAAATTGGTTATAAAAAAACATAATCCCAAGATACTTTACATATTTCATCACGAAACTTCCGAACTAAATAAACTTTTAACCAAATTTTCGTATCAGGGTCACAAATCGTTTAAATATTACCGTAGCAACCCCAAAATTGTTTTAACTGTAGCCCTGGGCCGTAGACGACTACGAGAAATAATTGAAACGGTCGTAGCATCGCCGCGGCAGATTGCTACGGCGTAGCGGAACATTTTAAATTAATTGACTTCTTTGTTTTATTCCTTTGGCAACACTAAGTTTTGACAAGGGCACTTAGGGGTGACGGCGTCGCGACCCGAAATGCGGGAAAGTGAAATCTTTGTTTCTTTTTAGTCAAAATGCATATGAGAGTTTCTTCTACATACGAACGAATGTGTGTGAAACAGTTGGAGTTGTGTTTATTTTTATAGTGGCTCGACATAATGGCTTCCCTACGCCTGATGGAAAGCAAAAGAGAAGCCCAAGTGCTGTGACAACGGACAAGTAACTGGTCAGTTACCTGTCAGTTGCCACCGCCATGCCGGCGCAACCCTAACCCCCCACGAGCTCCGGAAACCCTACTCACCGGCAGAAACACGACCCAGAAGTCATTTGACTGCGGTGTTCTATAGGGTGGAGGTCCTTCCCCGGACGGGCGGCTCAATTCGAGCGAAGATTCGCTATGCCCTACCTCTCTTACGTTATTGGTTAACCCAATAACGTCTTGAAACCTGACCACGGGATTTGAACCTGGTAATTGGTCTCCAAGGAAACCACGATAGCGATACAGCTCCAAACACTTGAGTTGTATTAACTTTGTAAATTTTCACTCAACATTGGAAGAAATGGACATCGCTAAGAGGTTGGCTGCCATTAACAAAAAACTTTTACTAACAACAAATAACCCAAAATATGCCACACTGTGACACGAATCAAGTCAAAGCTGGTAATAGTACCAGCTTCGTCTGAGTACACACATAGGGGTACTAGATAATTAATTTTAAAAAGTAGTAGGTGCTCAATTCGACTGAATTTTCGTTGTACTCATGTGTGTTACAAGATCGCTAGTGGTGGCTCGGTGGCTCAATTGGTAGTGACCCCTGCCTTCTGAACCAAGGGTCGTGGGTTCGATTCCCACCCGGTACAAACATTCGTGTGATGAATACTTGTGTTTGTTCCGTGTCTGGGTGTGTATATTTGTATTTAAGTATTTATTTGTGGTACCTTTGTTGTTCTGATACCCATAACACAAGTGCTTAAGCTACTTACTTTGGGATTAGAGCAATGTATGTGATGTTGTCTGATATTTATTTATATATATTTATATTTATCGCTCTGAGAATTCCGAACTGATTTTTCGTAAATAAATACATAGCAAACATCCAGACCAATACAAACAGACATGTTCATCTAATGCCCAGATCAAAGGTAGGTATATAAAAGGTAGGAATTGATACTAGAACGTGGTGAGATAGCGTTAAAGATTTCCCTAGGATCCAAAATGTAAAATCCTTGTCTACTCCCGCCGAATCCCTCGGGCGTCCACGTTTCCTTCAGCAACTCTTGCATAAACTAGTGGATATTTTGTTAAAACTTTTAAGGGTACTGGAAATACTAGAAGTTATGTGTGTCACGCGTTATATGGATGTTGTTGTGATAGAATTTGATCCAAAAAGTTATAAAACTGGCTAAGTAAACCTTTTTTTTTATAGTAGCTCGACATAATGGCTTCCCTTTTTTTTTAAGAGGGGAATGCATTAGGCACCTTCATGCCGTCTCCGGGGGGAGGCGGCATGGTGTGTGGGACTCACACCTCCCAAAAAGGGAGGGCATACCCACTAAACCCCCCTGTGTCGCCAGTGGGCAGCAAGTTGCAGGGACACGGGTAGCCCCTACGCCAAGTAGTAAGTAGGGTTTCCGGAGCTCGTGCGGAGCGGGGGTTGGGCCTGCATAGAGGTGGCAACTGACAGCTCTTGACCTGTTACTTGCCCGTTGTCACAGCGAGCGGGCTTCTCTTTCACTTTCCATCAGGCGTAGGGAAGCCATTCTGTCAAGCAACTAAAAAAAAAATTGGATGTACACTGATAAAGTTATATTGATCCATTGGTCCAAAGCCTAATCTCTCTCCGGTCATGTTGAACATTCGTTCTATCGCTAATGAGAGTAAAGAAACAGAGAGGGCACCTCTGTTTGTTCACACCAATCATTAAATCAAACTAATGAAATTCAGGAATCCTCTCGTGGCTCTCTCAGAAAGTACGTCCCTAGAAAGATTAAATTTTGACGGTCCCCTCAATCTGTGGTTTTTATTAGCGTAATTAAAAACTTTGAAGCGTGAACAGCAAGGATGCCATTCCAAGGCTATATACCTTGGACTTATGGAATGGGCCAGTGAGTGAATTAAACGGAATGGCTAGGTTCGTTTAAACGACTGGCTATTATTTTGAAAGGCTTGTAGCTGTGTCTGTTGCTTTATAATTTGGAAATTACATTCTGAGAGTAAAACTTTGTAGGTCGATTTTGACGACCAGTTCGGTTCAGTGGTGGTAAACGTTGTATTTGACACAGTGGTCGCGGGTTCGATTCCCGCAAAGTACAAATGTTGGTATGGAAAAAATATGGGATGTAAGAGGGCGGCCTATCATTTTTTCGCTCCAAGCCAATTTGATCTGCCCGTGGTGAATCCTGCCGAATATCAAACGAGCGCTGGTAACCGACTGGTGGCGGTATAACCATCACAATTGAAGGCGTAGCTAAATACCACAGACCGATGACGGGCAGCAGCATCGGAATGAGCAGCTACGTCCTGCGATCGCCAACCCGCCTGCCCAGTGTGACGAGTATGGGTAAATCCTTCAAATGTTTTCTCAAAGCGGCGAACAACTGGAGAGGCCTATGTCCAGCAGTGGACTGCGATAGGCTGATGATGATGAGTAGCTTCTAAGATCCTTTCTAATGAAGACCAGCAAAGACCACGTTTGTTATACATCACTACGGTCAGTTACAGCCTCTAAAACACTCAGGATGCACTCAGCGGTCAGAGAGACTACAATATTTCACATCCCACATTTCAACGTCCGAGAATTTACATTTTATGCATTTGCGGTGCCCCGAGGGATTTTATAATGCATCAACGGGAACGCAAGCGACTACTTCTTATTTTCACTCTGTGTCTCGGAATGAAAATGAGGGATTATTCACTGGATCCCATCTTTCTTTTTGTTCGTTTTTGATATCTCGGCAATTGCTGGGTGTATGTATGTATAGAGCTAACCACAGAAATGTATAAAGGATAGAATGGCTTAATGTAAGTTACAAGCTATGCTCGACGTCTTTCTGCGAGATCGGATCCGAAATGAGGTGATCCGGCAAAGAACCAAAGTTACCGACATAGCTCACCGGATCAGTAAGCTGAAGTGGCAATGAGCTGGCCACATTAGCCGCAGAACCGATAACTGTCGGGGTAAACGAGTTCTGGAGTGGATACCGCGTATCGGCGAACGTAATGTAGGACGCCCTCAGGTCAGGTGGAGTGACGATTTGCGCAGAATGGCTGGCAAGTGCTGGATGCGAGAGGCCCAAAATCGACCACCGTGGCGAACATTAGGAGAGGCCTATGTCCAGCAGTGGACTGATACGGGCTGATGATGATGATGATGATAATTTAAGTTTTTTATTTGTGTTCATGAACATGTCTGTTTGTATTGGTTTGGGTGTTTTCTATGAATAATATGTATTTATTTACAAAAAAAATGTATCTAAGTATGTTTATCAGTTGTCTAGTACCCATAGTACAAGCTTCGGCTTAGTTTGGGGCTAGGTGGCGCGGTGTGGCCCAGCGTGGCATGTCTTGGGTTATTTATTTATTTATGATATTATAAGAACCATCAATCATCAGCCCTGTCCACTGCTGGACATAGGCCTCTCCAATAGTAAGTATGCCGCATTTCTCGATCGATGAAAGAAGGCAAATGTTAATATTACGAGTATGTGTGAAAATCACATATCAACTGGTCTCAAACGAATGCCCATGTTTCAAATACCTACCTAAATCCCTTCCGTCAGTTACAATTCCGGAACACATATTTCTTAGGGGTCCCAGCAAATACTACTCTATTGCTTTAGAGTCAAAGGCGATATTTGACCAAACTCTATGTTCTGTACTGATAGAAAGAAAAGATTTTCAGCATTCTTATATGTTAAGTGTTTTTATGCTTTAAAACTATGGCAGGCGGGTTGGTGACCGCAGTAGGTTTATTTGTACCCAGTAAACGCTGCTGCCCGTTTCCTGATATTTCCATAGTCGTCTTTTACCTACGACACCCACAGGATGAGATAGGGTGGCCCTGTTCCAAATTCGCAAAACAGACGGACGAAACGAAAGCACTGTTATAGTTCCATTATTGTATGTATTTATTTTCTAAAAGAATTTAGCGCTTTGAGAGTCGTATATCTTCCTCCAAGCAACATAGAGCCAAGGGTCGTGAGTTCGTTCCCCACACATTACAAACATTTGTGTGCATGAACATGTCTGTTTGTATTGGTCTGGGTGTTTTCTATGTATAATATGTAAGTATTTATTTACAAAAAAATGTATTTAAGTAAGTTTATCAGTTGTCTAGTACCCATAGTACAAGCTTCGGCTTAGTTTGGGGCTAGGTGGCGCTGTGTGGTCCAGCGTGGCATGTCTTGGGTTATTATTATTATTATGTATTTATTTTCTAAAAGAATTTAACGCTTTGAGAGTCGTATATGTACACAACGTTTGCTTCCAAAGCGTATTTGCCGTCATACAATTTTAGGGGCACAAAGGCTACAAAGCCGATATACGTTGATCAAAGAAGGAATTCCACCGCACAATAGAATTAAATATACCGGGCGAAGCTTTTGTTGACGAGAGTACCGTACGGAAAGAGTATTGTGAATCTGTTTAATTATTCAGGAATAAACTGTGGGTTTGGTCCACCAAGCCGCTTAAGGGGCGGTGATCCGCGCTTTGCAGCGCTGTAGAGCGTTTACACACAGGAGAATGTAGGAGTTCTGTAGCCGATATAAAGCGCTTTTTTATATGTGAATATGATGGATTAGTGGGCTTTGTTATCATGAACGAGGAATTTAAATTGAAGGCGTAGCTTGATCTTCTTGAACATGGTTATGTTATAATATTCAGGTGCCTTGTTACAAAACTTCGGAAACTAATCTCAAAAATCTCATGAGGGCTCGGAACCCACATATCATCCACGTGTATCTTTCCGTGCTTTGATTGACGCAAAGAATACAAACCTACTCCTATCAGCGGCTCCAGAACTCGATTTGAGTTGCGGGCCATGGGCGGTGTCGACTGCTTACCATCAGGCATCACAATTGCTCGTCTACCGCCTCTTGCATAAAAAAGCCACCGCCCCATTTCGTACCATGGGTGTCGTGAGAGTCGGTTAAGGGGCTTCTTGAGATTTCAGTATCTGCGGTGGGTAGAGTTTATCCTCCTGGCTGGCGATTACCGATACACTCTTCGAAACTTCCGTCAAGTGACTTCATTTGCATTTCGGGATCAGTAGGTGTATAATCAAAGCCATCTGAGGCGAGCATGGCGGTGGCAACTGATAAGAAATTGATTTGATTACTTGGCTGCCTTAGTTCTTGTGGCAACACCACAAGAACTAAGGCAGCTTCGCTCTTCAAACAGCTCCCTTTTAGCTACTCCCTTGCACCACTCGAGTTGCGATATATTATTTTATATGTGTATGTTATATTATTTTTTAAATAAATATCAGACAACATCACATACATTGCTCCGATCCCAAAGTAAGTACCTTAAGCACTTGTGTTATGGGTATCTCAACAACGAAGGTACCACAAATAAATACTTAAATACAAATATAAACACCCAGACACGGAACAAACACAAGTGTTCATCACACGAATGTTTGTCCCGGGTGGGAATCGAACCCACGACCCTTGGTTCAGAAGGCAGGGGTCACTACCAATTGAGCCACCGAGCCAGTCATTATATATTTTTTTTTTATAGTGGCTCGACATAATGGCTTCCCTACACCTGATGGAAAGCGAAAGAGAAGCCCAAGTCGCTGTGACAACGGGCAAGTAACTGGTCAGTTACCTGTCAGTTGCCACCGCCATGCCGGCCCAACCCTAACCCCCCACGAGCTCCGGAAACCCTACTCATCGGCAGAAACACGACCCAGAGGTCATTTGACTGCGGTATTCTATAGGGTGGAGGTCCTTCCCCGAACGGGCGGCTCAATTCGAGCGAAGATTCGCTATGCCCTACCTCTCTTTATATGTATTATATGAGCTATATTATATTGTATTTACTCTATAATTTTGTATGTATTTATTTAAGTATTTTATTGCTGTTTAATTTTATCCAACTTTGCAGCTCACTACCTACATCTACTCGTATTTCTGCTTAGTCCAATGGTTGACTGGTAGAGAATGCCTACAACCCTGTATTTTCTAAGTGGTTCATTATACATGTGATCGCTATAGTCTCATAGTCAGTTACTACCACGAGTGTCCGTATTGCCCAATTTAATGCTATAGCATAAAGTTAAGTTGAAATCAATACACAACTTCAAGGCACTTATCGAACAGTTTAACTACACTACCGTAACCGTTTCGCTGCTCTTTGTCAGTATTCCCAAAGCAGTTTTAACCCCAAACGCTCGCTGTGGCTCGTTCCCGCATTGGTACGGTACTAAGTTCAGCGGTGCATGCACGGCGCGGAGGCACGGGTCAATTTTGACCGCGCAGTTTCGCTTTGCGTCCGATGGAGTCGCCACGGTCGGTTACTTGAGGGTACAGCAACACTGGGAGAACTTTTCTTCTTCTCGTGTCAATAGTAATCCATATTATATAGAACGGGCAAATCGACTGGTGACGGTAAAACCATCACGATAGAAAGCGTAGCTAAATACAACAGGCCGATGACGGGCAGCAGCATCACCGGAGCAAGAATCATCATCAGCCTATCGCAGTCCACTGCTGGACATAGGCTTCTCCAGTTGTTCGCCACTTAAGGCAAACATCTGGAGGATATACTCATAATCGCCACACTGGGCAGGCGGGTTGGCGATCCGGCAGGGTATAGCTTCTCGCGTTGGTGACGCTGCTGCCCGTCATCGGTCTGTGGTATTTAGCTACGCCTTCAATTGTGGAGGTCATATCGCCACCAACCGGTTGCCAGTGCCATAGGCTGATGATGATGATGATTGCAAAGTTTCAAGAATACAAAACTTTAACTTACGACTGTTCCTAACAGCCCGGTGAGACAAACAACTCAGAAGGCTAATTGAGCACACCATTGCAAGTTACACCGCCCGCCGGCCAGTGAGAGAAGCCGTGTGCAGCCACCAAAGACATTTAGCCAAAGTAATTGTTGCTGAAGGAATGTAAACTGTTTGTCTATTCTTTTATTTTTTACTAGCCACCCGCCTTCGCTTCGGGTTCGGGTTTTTCAGATAAACATTTCATTGGGTCAGTCGACTGCTGGCCATAGGCCTCTCTTTGTTCGTCACTTAAGGCAAACATCTGGAGGATATACCCATAATCGCCACGCTGGGCAGGCGGGTTGGCGATCTCAGGGCATAGCTTCTCGCTCCGGTGACGCAGCTGCCCTTCATCAGTCTGTGGTATTTAGGCCCTCAACTGTGATGGTTATACTGTCACCAGTCGGTTGCCAGCGCCTCGTTTGTTATTCGGCAGGATGCACCACGGGCAGGCGAGGTTGGCTTGGAGGTAAAAGATGATAGGCTGTTTCCTTACATCCCCGTTCATATCATCATAACAAAGCCCACTAATCCATGATAATCATATATAAAACGTGCACAAAGAAAAGGTCCTAGTGAAACATTATACAGTGGCATACTTGCAATGTGAAGTTAATCAATGGACTTAGTAATATACACGAGTGTATAGACAATTGCGTTTCTGGATTTACATTATTCATGTTATCGATATACATTTATTCTACCACCATGTAAAATAAATAATAATCCACATGCCATCGCAAGCAAAATTCAATCTTATTACACCGCGATGTTGAACTTACATTCGCATGCCAGTCCGCAGCGAATTCCTCGCCTGAAGAACATACAGGTAAATGTAATATGTGTGTTCGTTACCCAACCCACACATCGAATACCATAATTTGTAACAATATCCCGAAAAGGCAAACGGATTCGTTATTAAATCAATCGATTCAATCAACGGACCACAAATGAAAATCAAACAAGCCAAGCTTTATCAGACATCGGCGGTTGGGAACGCAATTTTTGACGTGGAATTTTCAATTTTGTATTCTTATCTACGCACTCGTTTATAACGAAATTATTGATGTGTTTAGAAATGTAGGTTGAGTGTTTTTTAACATTATTTTGTAACTGGAGATGCAACGTCGTACGTTTGATGCGACCATCACAGGTACAATTCCAAAATAGTCTATATTATGTTTAAGAGAGGTAGGGCATAGCGAATCTTCGCTCGTATTGAGCCGCCCGGCCGGGGAAGGACCTCCACCCTATAGAATACCGCAGCCAAATGACCTTTGGGTCGTGTTTTTGCCGGTGAGTTGGGTTTCCGGAGCTCATGGGGGGGTTAGGGTTGGGCCGGCATGGCGGTGGCAACTGACAGGTAACTGACCAGTTACTTGCCAGTTGTCACAGCGGCTTGGGCTTCTCTTTCGCTTTCCATCAGGCGTAGGGAAGCCATTATGTCGAGCCACTATAAAAAAAAAATATTATAATAGTTCCAACTGAACGACTAATTTAGAATTGGTCCGTGCATGTCTATAACGAATTTCGTTCATTTTTGAAATTCGCTTGTGCGCGCAAAAACGGTGGCGGGGCGCGTCTATATCATGTTGAGTCATCTGGTCAAAATAAAATCATGGGAATAGTATCAAATTTAAGCCTCACTAATCCCATAACAAAACCACCATAAAGCCAGATGTACCATGCCTGATTGATAAGAGGATATCACAACAAACGTCTATCGGCCTAATGGGATAATCTCGTTAACCTAGTTGATTGTCGATGTCTAACATAACACCGATCTCTTAGCTAATTTAACTGAGTAGATGTCAATTATTGTGCTCATAATGCACTAGACAATCACTGGTCTAAAACAAACATCTTATTGTACGCTCTAAAGTTCAACACTGTGGTACCATGTCAAAGAAAAATGAAGTTTATTAAATGCTTTAAAATTGGAAACAAAACAAGTCTGTTATTTTGAGGTACTCAAGTGTTCATAATTGGGGTTATAAAATCTTCCCGACTTCGCTGGCTGGGACATGTGGAAAGAATAACCCAAGACATGCCACGCTGAGCCACACAGCGCCATCTAGCCCCAAACTAAGCCGAAGCTTGTACTATGGGTACTAGACACTTACATAGATACTTTTTTTTTATAAATAAATACATATTATACATAGAAAACACCCAGACCAATACAAACAGACAAGAACCCAGGATTGTAAGAGGAAGGAAACACATAAGCTGGAAGGGCATTCCATGACTTAATGGCACGGGGCAAGAACGAGGAACTAAACCTCTTGGTGCGCGCCACCATCGTCTGGATGGTATGCGGATGACAACGCTATCCAGCACGTGTTGTTCGGGAGTGGAAAGGAGAGGATGGAACGAGTTGGAATAACTCTTCGAAGCATTCCCCATTGTAAAGACGATAGAGAACACTAAGACTGGCAATGTCTCTATGTAGCTGAAGAGGTTCCAGGTATCATATACGCCATGAGAGGAAAATCTGATTCACTAGAGCGACTACTATCCACCTATTGAATATTCTACTTATACAGTAGACGAACACAACCACCTGCCAACATCGACACATCTGACCGAAGAGAAATAGGTAAACTTGAGATAACGAAATAAATTTATTTCCATCACGATGTATAAATAATTCAGGGCGCGGGGGATGTATCGGTGAAATATGGTGGCCACGATTAGGGGCGTATAAATAGAAATTCACCCTAAGATTTTCCGTTTCTTTGAAGGGAATAGATGGGGCATTACGAGCCGATTGTTCGCGAGAGGTTCTGTATGGAGTGTTGTAATAAATCCATAATATTAAATAAATATCAGATAAGATTATATACGACTTTGCTTCGAACCCAAAGTAAGTAGATTAAGCACTTGTGTTATAGTATAGTATGAAAGGAACGAAGGTACCACAAATATAATATAGTTAAATACAAACTTATACAGGGATAAACACAAATGTTCAACCCTGCCCTGTTCAGCAACGTGTTTCTGCCGGTGAGTAGGTTTTATAGAGCTCGTGAGGGGTTAAGGTTGGGCCGGCATGGCGGTGGCAACTGACAGGTAACTGACCAGTTACTTGCCCGTTGTCACAGCAACCTCTCTTTCGCTTTCCATCAGGCGTAGGGAAGCCATTATGTCGAGCTACTATAAAAAAAGCGGGTTGGTTTCTATAAAACATAGCTGCTCTTTTCTATATCCCGCTTCATAACAGCACCTTTATGATTTATACCGATGACCCTCACGTCACATACATTCCGATCGGCGCCGCATTGAAAGGGCTATTTTCAAAATATAGTTTTTTACGGATCCCCAACAATACCTATACGTTTCTGGCGTCTGTCGCCGCGGTGGGTAGATGGCTGATGGATTTATAGTTACGCTTTGAGGATATTTTTCGTATGTTTGTTCGGCTGTGTATAGAAGCGAGATGTATATATACGTACACACATGATATATATGGTATACGAGAAGTCACAAACGCGTGAAATAAGGTTACGTGCGGGAGAAAATTTGATGTCATCAAAACATGAGGAAGTAAATAATAGGTGTGTTAGGATTTTTAGCTGTGGTGCTGAAAAGGTTCAAATGTTCTGACGCGAAGGTAGGAAAAGTAGGGTTGTGCATCTAGTAGATTTTTTTTAAAGTGGCACGGACTCGTGTTTTTTTTTATTATTTTATTTATTAAGGAATAACAACAGCCTTATAGATATTTGTTATACATAGGAAAAAAGCAAGAGTAGTATATTTTAGGCCAAATAGATTATCCACAAAAAAAACCAGAGAAACAAAGACTTGACAAACAAAACAATATGATACTTGCACCAAATAGTTGGACTCCATGGACGACTCTTATATGTATTTATATTTATTAATTTTACAAATTTCTGGCAACTCACAACGAGAAACAGGTCATCATCATCCTAGCCTTTTCCCGATTGTCTCAGGGTCGGCTTCCCAAACTGAGAGATTTGGCGAGGGCTAAGCTTTTACACAGAGCGACTGCCATCAGACCTCCGCAACACTTAGGGTAAGCTATACCCATTCCCAATTTAGGCGTCAGAGTTATCATCATCTCTGATATGATGTAACGACTGCTATCTGAGTTGGTAAATATAGCACCCGGGACCAACAGCTTAACGTGCCTTCCGAAGCACGGAGGAAATCGGTGTCAAATTTTGGTCACCCATCATCGGAGTGACTGCGCCAATGGTTGCACAACGTTGCGATCATTGTTAAGCGAACAAGACCGCGGCGCCACCGAGCTCCTCCAACGAGAAATAGGTAAAAAACAAAAACAACAACAAACAAATAAATTATAACATAAACCTTTAACATATTGTAGTGTTTAAAATTTATAGTGACTATATGATACCTTCGGTTGTCGGGCTGTACCCTGAATGGCAGATAATTAGCTCCTTGGTTGCATGCGAGAACTGTAACAATAAAAATTAAGGTTATAAACATTTATCATCCATCATCATCAGCTTTTAATAGTCTATTGCTGGGAACAAAACATACATGGGGAAAGTATAAAAAAAGTTAACGTACGGTCAAAAACCATGGACATTGAATAGGCTTGTTGCCGTAAAAATGTAATTAGTCCGTTTTTTAGATTGTTCAAAAACATAAGACACGTATTTTTCATTTGTAAATTAGACCAAAAATTACAAAGATACAGCCCGTTGAAATTACGCGTGACGTCAAAGAGTGGGAGTTTTTTCTCACAGAGTGACGTCAAAAACTCCTAAATTTTGATGCCTTGTATATTTATTTTTATTTCGTTTAAATGAAAAAAGGAAAAACACGTGTCCAATATATTTTGATAATCTAAAATACGGACTAAATATAATGTAATTGTTTTGACCCTGGAACATCATTGATATTAATAGATTACTTGCTTATGTACAGATAATTATTATTTTTACTAATTAACTTATTTCGCACCACCCGTGCATTAAAGGTGTAACTCAAAAACACCAACTTTTCAGGAGAGCAAAAAAACACTTTATTTTTGTTATAACTTCTGAACCCTTTATGTTATTCCTATGTATTTCATATCATTAGAAAGCTTTACACACGTTCTTTAATTCTCATTGATTGGTATTGTGGAGAGACTGCTTGTTTAATACTCAGAGAGAAAAGAAACGATTACATATTTAATGCATGAGCTTAATTCACAAAGAACTTATAGTAAGTAAATATATGATTATTTTGCTATGCAATTCCTAAAATATTATATAGATTATGTGCACATACTCCTTTAATGCACGTGTCTTTTCGTAAAAAAATACGGATCACTAATCTTTACGTACTTTTTGCACGGTTTTTTTCAATATTTGCAATGAAGTGATTTGTACTAAATATTTATTGCAGGGGTATTTCTTAATAACATTACATAGTATGTGTCTTACATATTTATTGCATGATGAAAATATTTTTCGAGATGGAAATATTTTCATACATTTTGTTAACTATGAAAATTAAGTATACATTCAAATGACAGTATTAATTGTGGGTAAATTATATATTTTTTTAAAACATTAATGTGTATTTTAAATTAAAATTGAGTGATTACTTACAGAAATACAACCAAATTACCTTCAAAAAATTCAAAATATTTATTTTCGTCTTTTTTGCCACAATTGAGATTAATTTTAGTAATTGTATTAAAAATTTACAAAATCTATTCTTCTTAACACCATTTCACGCCTATAAAGGTAAAAAAATACCAAATTGTACCTATACAACGCAGTGTAAGACCTTTCTCCCGATATTTTCAAAGGAAATATCGACTATTGATAACTCTTGTGCAACATTTTGCCATTCTTATTTTATTTAAGTAAACATTCGATAGGTACGTTAAATCTTTAGAACATATCATTGGTACATTACATAATTAAAATACAAAATGAATACAAGCAATACTTGGTACTTTATAAAAACTTTCGAAGTCAAAACTATGAAACGTGTTGAGCTTAATAAACTTCGTACCCATGTAATACACCGTAGATAATATTGTATAATAACAGATTATTACATATAATAAGGTATCAAAAACGAATGACAAGTGTCATAAAAATAATTTTCATCGTTAAACAATCAAAATACTAGTAACCGATTGTACAAACACAACATTAATTAAATCTATGGTAAGTGTTACGTATATGTGTGTATGGCATTAATACAAATTAAATAATATCTCAAAGTCACATAATCACATTTTACAATAAATGTACTTGGTATAAAAATCAGTAATCATCATCTTCATCACCCTGGGAATCATTAAGGGGAACCAAATTTTGGTAATAACTTTCTTAGTAGCATTTGAATCACACAATGCTTTATATAGGTAAGTTTTATATTTTATAGTATTGTGTAAATGTTCAATGTAAGCTAATGTTTGATAGGTGTACGTACACATAAGGTACATGAAGAACAAAGTCAAAATAATCTTTATTTGTATAGGTTTAAAAAAAACACTTACAAATCGTCGAAGCTACCAATATAATTAAATATTTTATGAAATAATTATTATGAAATTTTGTGTATCTAAATTAATATAAACATGCATAATCTTTTATAATTTTAGCTATCTAACCTGGCAACTGACAAGCAAACAGACAGGCAGACAGACGGTGAAGTTAAGACGGGACCCTATTACTAAGGTAAGGTAATAGGGTCCCGTTTTTACCCTTTGGGTACGGAATTCTACATAAGAACAACGAGACAATACTCTGAATATGTCAGTCCACTGCTGGACATAGGCCTCTTCAAATGTTAGCCACTTTGATCGATCCTGGGCTTCTCGCATCCAGCACTTGCCAGCCGTCCTGCGCATATAGTCATTCCACCTGGCCTGAAGGCGTCCTACACTACGTTTGCCGAGACGCGATCTCTATTCCAGAATTCGTTCACCCCAACGGTTATCGATTCTGCGGCCGACGTGGCCTGGCCACTGCCTTTGGTTCTCTGCCGGATCACCTCATTTTGGATTCGATCCCGTAGGGAGGCGCCGAGCATAGTCCTTTCCATAGCTCGCTGAGCGACCTTTTATTTGTGGCTTTAATGACCGACCTTTAATTCGACTCCGTATGTCATAATCGGTAGAACGCACTGATTGAAGACTTTCGTCTTTAGGCACTGTAGGATCGACGATGTGAAGGCTCGACGAAGTTTCCCAAACGCTGCCCAGCCTAGCTGAATACTCCTATTCACCTCGTCCTCAAAGTTGTTTCCACCTAACTGCAATGTCTGCCCGAATATTTTTGTACAATAGCGCTGTGTACTTGCAATCGGTTCCAGTAGAACATGTTCATTGAACATGACCTTGGTTCTATCCAAGTTCGTCCGTAGGCCGATGCGCACAGAGGAAGCAGCCAGTTCATTCAGCATCTGTTTTAAGTTCTGCAGCGCTTCTTACATTATGACGATGACGTCTGCAAATCGCAAGTGAGAGATGTATTCGCTATTTATGTTGATGCCACGTCCTTTCCAGTTCAGTGTCATGAACATATCTTTCATTTCATTAATGAACAACTTTGGGGAAATGACATCCCTTTTTCTCACTCCTCAATGCAACGATACAGGCCTTGTTTGCTGATTCTGTACTTGGATGGACATGGTGGCGGCTTTAAAGAGACATCTCAGCTCTAGGATGTATCGCCAATCTACTTGACATTGCTGCAGGGACTCCAGATCAAACCAGATTTCAACCAAGTCAAAGCCTTTCTCATAGCCCACGAATACAAGACAAAGGGGCTGATTATACTCTTCTGTCTTCTGAATAATCTGCCACAATGAGCGGATGTGATCTATGGTGCCGTACTCGCTCCGAAAACCAGTTTGTTAAGGCAGCTGGCAAGCCTGAGTATGGTATTTGTAAATAAAATAAAGTCTGAAGTACTTATCGCCATCATTTTTCATATTACCATACAAACACCATCAATTAAATTAAGCATTCGCCTTGCCTTTGTTAATTTTCTATTAATTTTATTAAAACTATGCGGTCACTAACTGGAAATACACTGAACATTTGTGATAAACATTTGTTGTACGTCTAATTAAGAATTTCGGTGACGAAAGTAGGGTACTTGCATTAAAGGAGTAATTCACTTAAAATATAATTTATGAAATCAATGATAAGTGAATGCACTTACGCATAAGACAATATTTAGCATTCTTTACTTATGTGAAGTTACGAAAAATTCTTCCGAAAATATGTAGTGCATTAAAGGAGTAAGTAACTTGCTCCAACAAACCTTCTTCAATGCCTCGAGCAAAAAAGGCGGGATCGCATTCACGCGCTTATTGCTAGGGACTCTAACAAAATATGTGAGTAGTAATTCTATGTACGTGTTTTTTGGTAGTCAAATATTGTGTTTCATGTTGAAGTAGCTTTTTACTTTTTTTAATATATTTTCATGGCTATTACAGATAAAAATACGAAAAAAATAGGGGACATGTATTAGAACTTTTTCTATCGTTTAATAAAATAAAAAAAAAATCGCACATGTGGACATACTCCTTTAATGCACTGGTGGTGCGATTTCATGAACACGCGCCGACCAATTTAGAATTCCACAAAATATCGAAGCAGCAACATTTGATAACGTTCTCAAACAAAAGCTTTGCCAAAATATTTACGTAATTTAATTAATCTCGCAAAAGGAACTTCCCTTAATTTAACCTCAAATATAAAACGCTACCCAAGTAATACTCCCCACATGTGTGGCTTGCAAAGAAAAACTTCTGCATAATATAGGTTAGGGAACGTAAACTTGTTTCAATAAAAAAAGAAAAAGCTTCACGTCCTCCGTAGTGTTGCACAAATAAATATGAAATATCGATAAAAATATACTTTTGACCGTATGATTTCAAGATTTAGAATAGGACTATCGTCGTAGAAAACGACTGAGAGAATATCAGGAAATGGGTAGCGGCGTGTACAAATAAAACCAACTGCGGTCACCAATCTGTCCCGATTCCAGAATCTTACGGTTTTTAGGTGGCATTTGCTGAAACAGTTCGATTTACGCACATATAAACATTTGTATGTATGAACATGTTTATTTGTATTGGTCTGAGTGTTTCCTATATATATATATATATATATAGTAATTTCCTTCCATCCTGGGTTCTTTAGGCGTGGCGTGAAACGGCATCTCAGTGGGCCTTCAGTGTAACGTACCCACAGGCGCGGTGGGTTTGCCCTAATGTGCCTGTCGATCTAACATTTGGACCTCACGACCGCTTACCATCAGGTGGAGTGAAGTTATAATGAACGCTCTATTTATAAAAAAAATTGTAGGTGTTTATTGACAAACAATAAAAGTATCGGGTTAGTTTATCAGTTGTACAAGTCATAGTACAAGCTTCGGCTTAGTCATATTTACTTATGGCTTGCATTATTTACTGTGCTTTAATACAATAGGCTATTATAGCTAAACATTGTAATTAGTCCGTCTTTTAGCTTATTCAAAAATAAAAGACACGTATTTTTTTACTTGTAAATTAGACTAAAAATTACAAAGTTATAGCCCATTGAAATTACGCGTGACGTCACTCGGTGAGGCATTTTCACGGGAGCGAGTGACGTCAAAGACTCCCACTCTTAACTTTTGATGCCTTGTATCGTTGCTATTGTTTATTTGAATGAAAAAAGGAAAAATACGTGTCTCTTATTTTTGAATAAGCTAAAAGACGGCCTAATTACAATTTCTAACCATAATAGCCTATTCATCGATTGTCGCACGGACAACACTATATCCAGCAGATACGAGTCTGTGAGCGATCGAGATATTTAGCCCGGGGGAGTGTCCAAGGGAGATTGGAAACTTTGCGCGGAAACCAGAAACACTGCTTGTTACCAGACTGTGGTGGAGGTAGAAACGAAATTCGAATGGAGATTTCTTTTATATGGACGTAAATAATAATGCAGTGAGGCGTAAAGAAAGAATGCCTAAATCAGTCAGTTTATCAGTTGTCTAGTACCCATAATACAAGCTTCGGCATAGTTTGGGGCTAGGAGGCGCTGTGTGGCAGCGTGGCATGTCTTGGGTTATTTATTTATATTACATTATTTATTTATTTAATTTGTATTTATTTACAAAACAATGTATCTAAGTAACTTTATCAATTATCCTATAAAAGTATGGGTGAGCGAAGAGAAGTAGTAATTTTTTTGTTACATCATCAATATTCGAACGAGGAACTTCTAAGTTTCCTAACAGGATACTATACATAAACCAACTAAAACATAACAGGAAAAAAAGAGTGGACGGTGATAGCCCAGCCGCATCCGTGAATCCGGAGCTACAAAAAATATCCCCTTTTAAACCCCTCCATTTCGAGATAACAAAGTTTGAAATTTCATTTCGCATGTTACCGCGAAGCGAAACCTCATTTTGCTCTCTTCAAAATTTAAATTTAGCTCTTTGCAGTTCTTGCCTGTAACTGGGCTTCCGTTTCCGGTGCTGTGCCAATTTCCAAGTTTCCAACGACACAAAGTTTTAGGAAAAAAATAATGCTCACGACAGATTGGTGGAAAACAGCTGTTGTTATACTTATGGGAATTTATTTGGATAGTTACTGAAGACCATTGCTGTAATATCTCCTCCATTGCTATAATAGTTTGATATTAGATGGATTCCTATAATTATGTATTCTTTAGTACAAAAAATAAAAACAACAACAAAACCGGAAAACAATACTACAGACTCAAAGTAGTAAAATCTAGGCCTTATCGCTACAAGCGATCTCTTCTAGGCAACCTCCAAGTAGAGGACATTAATTAATTGCTAATTGATAGTTATCCAATGGTTTCAATAGATCCATTAGCCAGTAAAAATAAAATTAATATTATACACGTAGTAGAGCTTTAAATTATACAAGAAAAATAATCAATTTTTTTTATACCACTAGGGTGGCTAATGACCGCCTCATATTGTAAAACAAAAGGACAATAAATTACAAAAGACGAAAACGTTTGTTTATGAACAGTAAACGATTTTTTTGAATTTATTTATAGTGTCTATCCAAGTTACTTGAAATTCATAGGATAAAATTATTCTCTAAAAGCTTTCTCCAAGTCCGTATCACGAGTCCCCGAGGAACATTACATATTTCATGAATAAATGTGCCAAGGGGTGCATAAACTATACTTTGACATAGGTTGTTGAACTTTACTAGTTTTATCTTTAGATAAAGCAAAAGAACAGACGGAATGGAGAAACTGATAGACAGTTAGATAGAATAAAGAGTTTATAGCACAAAAACACAGACTTTACAGGAAAACACATTACAAACAACACATTGTAGGTACTAACAATTGGACTGACACGGGCTGATGATGATGATGAAAGTACAATTTAGGCGGTCTTATAAATAAATAACCCAAGACATGTCACGCTAGGCCACACAGCGCCATCTAGCCCCAAGCTAAGCCGAAGCTTGTACTATGGGTACTAGACAACTGATAAACTTACTTAGATACATTTTTTTTTTGTAAATAAATACATATTACACATAGAAAACACTCAGACTAATACAAACAGGCATGTTCATGCACACAAATGTTTGTAATGTACGAAACCACGACCCTTGGCTCAGAAGGCAGAGGTCACTACCAATTAAGCCACCAAGCCAGTCGACAGTTCCCCCCCCCCCCCCCGTAACTCCTAAAATATGGGCATGATAAAACTGAAAAAAATATATAATGTGTATTACTATGCAAATTGCTAACGAAAATTGGTTTGAATGAAATCTAGACAGTAGTTTTTTTTAAACGTCATAAATAAAAATACCTAATTTTTTTCATTCAATCAGTGGTACGGAATCCTACGTGCGCGAGTCCGACTCGCACTTAGCCGTTTTATTTTAATAGCAGGGAATGCATTAAGCACCGTCATCCCGGTGTGCGGGACTCACACCTCCCGAAATGGGAGGGTATACCCACTAAACCCCCCTGTGTCGCCAGTAGGCAGCAAGTTGCAGGGCACGGGTAACGCCGAAGCATACGGCCGCATCCCTGTATGCCCTGGCCAGCCGCAGATGACAAGCGGCCGGCTCTCCTGGCCCCCGGGAGGGCAAATACCCCTAGTTATCACCGTACCTGGGCCAAGTTACAATTGAGCGGCGAGCCGCCATCTTTGCCCCAAACACGAGTAACGAAGTTCAGTACCGCTCGGATTGTTCGGAACATTAATAACTGCCGGCAACTAATATACCGTTTGTAATTAAACACATCAGACGCAGAACAACCGTCACATTCGTGTTTTCCACTTAAAGAGATGAAGTATGGGATTCGGTGTAACAACTACTGGCTTGTAGTAGGAGCCTTTTTACATAGAGACTGTCTGTATCTTGCTATTCTGTGCCCTAAGGTTACCTGGTAAAGATCGCTTGCAAGAACGCCTAAATTGTGCAACATTTGTATACTTATCCGGATCCGTTTTAGTCGCACGACTGCAGCAGCGCTTCAGTTTTTTTATACCACAAAGGTGACAAACAAGATAGATAGATATTCTTTATTGCACAAAACCAAACATATACAGGAAAGAGTATACAGCCCACTGCATTAAAAACCTCTTCACAATATGTTTGAAGGATACTATACTGCAGTCTTGATATCTCTTGTACGATTATACGAGTATATACAATACATACTGTAGCATACACGAACGTATAAACAGACACACACAACTACACACACTGTCAAACATCTGACAGTGACATCTGACACTGACATCTGACATTGACATCTGACACTGACAACTGTCGTCTCGTTCCTACACTTCACGCAAGGTGCGGGGTGGGAGGACAGTCAGTCTGCGTCCCACCGGCGCCGACTAAAGACGTGTTCGTGTGAGGATAGCGAGTCGATATCATCGGTACCATCACATCGTTCATTACTTTATTGTTCATAGTTACTTCATATGTGGATTAGTGTCTACTACACATACTATTGCCGTTTCCACGTCAATGTATACTAAGTGTACATCGATAGAAACATGGTGTATCCCAAAAAGGATTTACCCTCAACTCAGAGACAGTTACTGCCCAAATTTATACTTAAGTTGCATTAAGTAGCCGAATAGTATAAAAATTATTCCTTTCGCATAGTGGAGGTGTGGCATTACTACCCTTTCCCCTTTTAGGCGTAATCCCACAAGGGTTCAAGTGTCTGAAATTTAATCTGGAAAAATCCAATCGCAATGTCTTGACCCTGAACAACTGTGGGTTAGGGTCGGGGTACAAGTGGCGGAATATTCAAAGTTTAAGATTCAAGTAAAGAATTTATGTAAGGGACTATCAACAGTTCGCTCCAAGTCATCCTCGCCTGCGCGTGGTGTATCCTGCCGAATAACAAACGAGGCTCTGGCAACTAACTGGTGACGGTATAACCATCACAGTTGAAGGCGTAACTTAATACCACAGGCTGATGACGGACAGCAGCGTCACCGGAACGAGAAGCTACGCCCTGCGATCGCCAAGCCGTCTGCTAAGCGAGGTAATTATGGTTCAAGCTTCCAGAAGTTTCACCAAAGTGGCGACAACTCAAGAAGCCTTGACGTCAGTCAGTGGCGAAAATCTCCCACTCTTTGAAGTCGCGCGTAATTTTAACGGGCTATATCTTTGTAATTTTGTTCTAATTTACAGATGAAAAAATTCGTGTCTTTTATTTTTGAACATTCTAAAAGACTGACTAATTACATTTTTTACGGCTACTAGCCTATTGACAAAGGTCTACATTTGCAGGCTAATGATGAGCACCCAGACATGGAACAAACATAAATATTCATCTCATGAATATTGGGTTGTGATCGAACTCACGGCCCTTGGTTTAAAAAGCAGGGTCACCAGTCACCATCAAGTGAGTCACCAGTAGTCAAGGTAAAATGTTTAACCGCCCGCTGTGCGAACAGCCCAAAACGACGCCCCGAACGGAAATAAATATCGACAGAACGTAACACGTAACCACTGGTCGCGGTCACTCCGACCCTCGCCGTAACATTTGCGTGCGAGAATTGAATGTTGAGAGGGTTGTATGGGTTTAGGGCTGGCACTTACAAACGAAAACGTTATTTACCAAAATAGCTTGAGGACTTGTGTTATGGGTATCAGAACAACGATGGTACCACAAATATATACTTAAACACAGATACAAATATCCAGACACGGAACAAACACAGATGGTCATCACACGGACGTTTGTCTGGGTGAGAATCGAACCCACGATCTTTGGTTCAGAACGTAGGGGTTACAGTGGTTTTGATGATTCGCGTGTGCAAATACACAAAATATAAACTAATTTATTAGATTCTTGTTCTATTTCTCTGTATTTACCCCCCGACCTATTTTAAATCTCTAAATACCTACTATAAAACAAAGTCGCTTTTTTTGTCTGTCTGTAGATCAAAGTCAAAAATGATCTTTATTCATAATAGAGTAAAGAAACACAGATTTTTATAGGTTTCTAATGTGTCTTTTTAAATACCCGAAGCGAGAAAGCATATATAGTAGTGACCCACTACTATTTTCTCTACACACGAGTAGATAACCTAGTTTTTAACATTTGACAGCCCTACACAAGCCAACGTTTTATCGCGATGGACCCTTGGACCCATGAAATTGGGTACCTATCTGATTTTTATGGCGTGCATATTGATATTGCTGGACCGTTAGAATAAAAATTTAGAGCCTACTTTGATTACTGCGGAGATTGGGCGGGCGGTATTGAAAAATGATATTATTTTATAGGCATTTCAATGATTTTATCATGTGGACGTATTAATTTTTTTAGTAGTACTACATAGTGGCCTCAATACCTTACGGAAAGCGTAAAAGAGGTTTAAGAACATTAAACCAATCAATTAGTTTTCTTGTCAAGGAGAGGAGAGGCAAACCTCTGCCATGGTGGCTAGGATTCTTTTAGCTATACAGCGACAGATTATTAAATGCAATGGAAATCCCTTTACGTACCTACGTTCAAATATAATTAACTAAAAAATATTTTTAAAAAAAGCTTTACGAACAGTTTTATTTATATATATTTATTTAATCTTTATTGAAAACATACATTATGAAAGTAGGATGACACAAAACAAAAACAATAAGAGTGTTATGTGTTGGTACATAATACAATTACATACAATAAATAATAATACACATATGTACGTACATACATTTTGACGAAGGTATTTCAGTCATAATTAAAGAAACTAAAAACAAGTACATAATTCAAGGTCCAAAAGCATACGATAAACACTTACAAAATTAACTTAGTCAAAGCCAGCAAACATTGCGTACAAATAACTTGGTTTTGTTACAAAAATAATTACAAAGACAGATTTCCGCAATAATAAGCCTCTTAAGTTGCACGAGACAGAGCAGGACGTAATGGGGCGGGCGGTTCCTGCCTTAATTTACTTGGCTATATTATTTCCGCCCTTAAAAAGACGGTCCGAGACATCGGTTCTCAAGCATAAAAACACTCTTATAAAGACTTTCACATACTTCTAAAACTTGACCATCGTTTTGGTTCAGTGACATTCGGCCGTATGCTTCGAGTTCGGCCCTGCAAGCTACTGCCCACCGGCGACACAGGGGAGTTTAAGAACACATGCAAAAATTTAATGAGAAATATTAGCCCACGATAGCTCCAATGTAAATGACGGACATATAATAATGTAAAGGGTTAAAATCCAATTTCAATCATCATCATCATCAGCCTATTACAGTCCACTGGACTGGACATAGGCCTCTCCAGTTGTTCGCCACTTAGAGCAAACATCTGGAGGATATACCCATAATCACCACGCTGGGCAGGCGGATTGGCGATCGCAGGGCGTAGCTTCTTGCTCCGGTGACGCTGCTGCCCGTCACCGGTCTTTATATAGTATTTAGCTACGCCTTCAATTGTGATGGTTATACCGCCACCAGTCGGTTGCCAGCGCCTCGTTTGTTATTCGGCAGGATGCACCACGGGCAGGTGAGGTTGGCTTGGAGCGAAAAGATGATAGGCCGCTCCCTTACATCCCACTCCACTCCAAATTTCAATCATCTCACTCCAAATTAACAATAATTTTTTTTGACGATCATGTTCTAGCTCTGAAGACCATCGGTGGTCTATATGTAAGAATGTTTGGGAACAAGTGGCACATACAAAACACGTTTGAATGGTCCTTTATATTTTTTTTATTAGGTTACGCGACTCCTAAGTCTGAAATGATGAGGAAAACACAGGTGCATATGACAGTTGTTAGAAAATGTATAGGCTTATTCTTTGGGTTTCTAATGCTGAGTAAGCAGTAACCCACAAGTTTATTCTTGACTGAACTTATAGTACTCGCAGATTGCCGGATAAAACTAAGAGATTCGAGTCCCGGATTTGAAACCTTGATTGGGGCAAGAAAATGACGATGGGTAAATGACAAAGGTCATGGAAGGAAAGGTCAAGGTCAAGATCTCCTATACCCTAAGGTTTTGAAATCGCTTGCTATATGATCTATATTGTACCACAAATTTCGATTATACCTCTATTTACTATATTTTTCAGTCAGTATAAAAAGTTACAACCGGACCTGGGGTCCTACTTTAAATAATCGAACACGATCGTTCGATGGACGGATCGCGTATTTTTGCACGATAAATCCCTCCCACTTGTCCCTTCCGTGTTCGTATATAGGTACGAACTGAAATCCGTCAAAATAGATTTTCATTAAATTTCATATTATACAAACAGGGGACAAATGGAAGGGATTTATGGTGCAAAACTATGCGATCCGTCCGCCGAACGATAATGCTCGAACTGTTCGATTATTAAAGTACTGTACCGGGTGGAAAACGACAAAAGCAAAGAAGCAAAGTCAAATAGTGTTTGTCAGTCAACCGAAGCCTTGGGTCACATTGTCTAAACGCTAGTTTTAAATAACAAATTCACCCAAACATCAAGGTTTAGCAGAGAAGAGACGGTACACGTACCCACGTCCCTCGCGTAAAATTCAATTCAATCCACCATAATTGGGCGAAAAGGAAAGTGCACTTAGGTTGCATTCAAAATTCAAATACGCCAGGTGCCGAGACAATCTTGAATATGCAACGTCCTAACCGCCTTTGTTACGCCGCCATCTTGGTTTCAAATGGAAGATGATTAAAATCAAGAGCTTTGCAAACGCTTGAATGTAAAGCGGTCTACAAATACATCATTTGACTGTTTCTTTTACGTGATAATTAGATGTGGACAATGTTTAAGCAGAATGTATTAAGAATATAAAATAGAATGTCACTTTTTGTTTTTTTTTTATATTGGCTCAGCATAGTGGCTTCCCTCTGCCTGACGGAAAGCAGGAAAGGAAGCCCAAGCCGCTCTGGCAAAGGGCGGGAAACCATGGTTTCCAGTCAGTCATCACAGCCATACTGGCCTGCAAGATGCTTCTTCACGCTTCGTTTAAAGGATCCCATACAATAAGAAGGCGGGAACACGTGTGCTGGCAAAGAGTTCCACTTTTTAATGATATGGCACAAGTAAGAGTTACCAAACTTTTTACGGTTTGGTAAACATAGGATAAAATGGCATTCTATTAATAGGACTACGCTATTTGACCGTTCGTCTGTCTGTCACCAGGCTGCATCTCAAGGAGAGCGATAGCTAGACAAATTTTCACAAATGATTTATTCTTGTTGCCGCTATGACAACAAATACTAAAAACAAAACAAAATATTTAAGGATAACTCGATGTGCTCTATTTTGTCCGATATTGATACGGAATTCTTCGTGCGCGAGTCCGACTCGCACTTGGCCGATTTAATGGTTGTTTTACCGCATAACGATTATAAACGCAAAATGATACAAAACGATTCGCTGTCAATACTATTTTATATGTAAAACTTTTCCTATAGGGGATGAGATTAAGTCTGTGAGTAGAAATGAATGAATAAACACCTACACTATAATGATTAAACTTAAAAGAAAACATCAACTCCTAAAAGTATTGATTAATGTCATAGTAATGATAGTGTATAACTTGACGGAAGATTTATCTTTTCTTAAAAAATAAGTACATAGATGTCAGCTGACTGTACGAAGTCTGAGGTACGCCTTAGCGTAGGATTCACCTAAATCAGGGGTATTTGCCCTCCCCGGACCAGGAGTGCCGGCCGCTTATCATCTGCGGCTGGCCAGGGCAGGCAGGGATATGGCCGTATGCTTCGGCGCTACCCGTGTCCCTGCAATTTGCTGCCCACTGGCGACACAGGAGGGTTTAGTGGGTATGCCCTCCCTTTTGGGAGGTGTGAGTCCCACACACCATGCCGCCTCCCCCCGGAGACGGCATGAAGGTGCCTAATGCATTCCCCTCTTTAAAAAAAAGGATTCACCTAAATAGGTTTCCAAAATGCCATCAGCAAACACAATAATAACAGCCCCATCGTAATTTCACCTGTGAATGGCCGGCGCATCCATTCGCTGTTGTCCCACAAGGGACTCACATATCGCCACACTTTACATTCGCTAAAACATACTGAAATTTTAAATTTAATTTGGTCAGAGATTTTTATTTTGTTTTGTTGTTCGTATGCCAAATGTTTGAATTATTACTGAAGATACCCGCTTACTGTTTGTGAATTATTCTCGCAGATACAACTGAACGTACCTATTTGATGTAATATGGAATACAGATTATCATCTACATTTAAGAAATAGGTTAGGCTAAATGGCCTTTTTTTCCTCCGGAGGAAAATGCGATTATGCATCCCTCCTACTTGTACTATGTTTTGTCAGTAGGTATTATGTTTTCCCGTAATATCTGGGTTGTTGTGCAATAAAGAGTATCTATCTATCTACTTAGTAGGTGGCTGGGTGGCTGGTTATATATGAATAAATTTATTGGAGCATATCTACAATTTGGTAGGTCACTTAAGTATAATTACATGGACAATAAGATATGCATCCAAATAGGCTGCCACTCAGCATGTTATTGCAATATATTATTACAATGACGATGTTAGAGACTAACACCTTAGATTTTCGTCTCTTGATAGAAAAAATCTGTACCTTTTTAAAACGTCACTATCAATTACTGCTCTCAGACAAAAACGCTGAAAAGTGTAAGAGTGTTCGCTTGTTCCACATAAAAATTCACCTCACCAATACCCTAGAAATTAAGCAGTCAGCAATTACAAATTAACATTCGATTCACGGCCGAGTCCCAGCGGTGGAATATTAGAACAATAGACGGCATGTAAAACCTTTTAATTCCCACAATAGGACTCAATTTGGTTGGCAAAAGATTTCTGTGCGGTTGGGGTGAGTCTTGGGGAAAAACGTGGTAAATGCGACCCCCGGGACGGTGGCACAGTGTAGTGTAGTTAAAAAACAGTGTGTAAGGTCCGATGGCAAAAGTAGTGAGTCGATTAGGAATTAGAAGCCGTGGGTTTAAATACGTGTGGATGTAAGGGAGCGAGAGATCTTTTCGCTCCAAGCCACCAAGTCACCTGTTCATAGTATATCCTGCTGAATAACAAACGAGGCTCGGGCAACCGACTGGTGGCGGTATACTTCACGATTGAAGGCGTGGCTAAATACCATAGACTAATGGTGACGCTACTGCCCATCAGTGCGTCATGGCATAGTTCGTCAGCTACGCCCTGCGACCGCCAACCCGCATACCCAGCGTGGCGATTATGGATATAATTCCCAAGTGTTTTCTTAAAGTAACCAACCACTAAAAAGGCCTATTTCCAGCATGCGATAGGCTTATGACGAACAAAGATTCCTCACTGTTGTGTGCACTACTGTGGCTCTAGTTTACGCTCGGCCGAAGTCTGTCGATTGGGAGATGATTTTAAGACCCTTTCTCAACAGAGGTCTGTGATAAATCGAATATTGGTTTTGATAAAATCTGTCCGAAACCCTTACAGATTTCTAAGGGAACAGTGTTTAATAAAATAAGATTTTATGAAATTGGAAGAGCAAGACCAAGCACATAATAAATAAAATAGTTCATTTTTTTAAATATTATAGATGACTAGCTGTGCTCGCGACTTCGTCTGCGTGGAATAGTTATTTTTTCCTCGTTTTTTTTTAGTTTTTCCATTATTTCTTCGCTCCTAATAGTTGCAGCGTTATATAGCCTAAAGCCTTACTTATGCCTCTCTTTACGTGAGGTAAGTAATTTCATGGGTGTTATTTCATTTATGACCAGCGCCTAAAGAATCTCAGCAATGCTTTATCCAACATTTAAACTGAAACGGACAAATTAAACAAAACTTTCTCTTAAAACTTGAAATGAAACGAAATTTCCACACTGGTCACCGTAATCCCGCGAAGGGGAAATAATTACTATTCATAAAAATGTTCCGCAAAACCACGAGTTACGTTCTGGCTGCGCTCCAACCGCCTTGTGACCGCTATTGTTTACAGATTCTTGTAAATTAAACACCGGTTCGGCCTCGGATGAAGTACGGCGTGTATTAAATGCGTTGAATAAGTGAATAAATACGAATGGATAAGACTAAGGGAATCAAGAGGCGAGCCGACTTATCGAAGATCGGCAACGCACCAGTGACCCCTTTTGTTGTAATGTTTCAGAAGGCCATAGACTGTATGACGGGTCGTAGTTAAAAGTATAAATTTTATAATATTGTAAACACTATGTTGAAAGAGCAACTACACGAGTTTCTTGCCGGTGTCTTCTCGGTAGAATGCCGCTTTCCGAACCGATGGTGGCTTTGACGAATTGTAAGTGTTTTTTTTTAAACTTATACAAATAAAGATTATTATGACTTTGACTTTATATATAAAGTAAAAATGACTTTATCCAGCCTGACGTTAAGCAGACAACATAGATGGTTCGAAAAAATGTAAGCGGTTGGTGTTGGTGCCACGCTTTTATGCTCCTTCGTACACAATGCTATTCAAATTGTGGATACCCTATGATTTTAGTCTCTTAACGACTACAGCAATACAGATTCATAGAGGTTCGTACACCTATCGCAGACATTTGATTTTTTATATTAGCACGCCAAAATGATTGCATCCTGCCTGAAATTAAGCAAACGACGAAGTCCAAAAAGTGTAAGCGATCCTCATCACACCTGGTTAGTGCAACGCGGATCGTTCGAGATGTTTGCCCTAAGTGGCGTACAACTGGAGAGGCCTATGTCCAGCAGTGGACTGCGGTAGGCTGATGATGATAATTATAATGCTTAAGGGAGACAGGGCTCTTTTAACCCGGCGTCATTGAGGCAGGGTCAATATGACCCTGCACGTTTTATTTCTGCAATATTTTTCGAAATTATTGCCGCGCTTAGCCGTGTGTCTCAGTAGCTGCCATTAAGGATCAACCCCCTCCGTCGTGCTCGTCTCCTCAGTCAGCCGGCGCCTGCTCAAGGAGCTACACGTGTGTGAAGTCGCGACCGGGTAATTATGACCCAGCTCAACGGCGACGGTACGTTTTTGTGCCGTAAATAGTTTTCAATTTACTACCTTTTTTCACCTAATTACTCTTTCTTTTTTTAGATAAATATGTAAAATGGACTTTGAGGAGAGGGAGCGCCGTCGAATCCTATCAATACTTTAATTTACGGTAGCTCATAGCGAATTTTCCCTCTAATTGAAGCGCCCGTCCGGGGAAGGACCTCTACCCTATAGAATACTGACTTTGACCTTTTGACTGCGTCAAATGACCTCGGGGTCGTGTTTCTGCCGGTGGGTAGGGTTTCCGGAGCTCGTGGGGGGTTAGGGTTGGGCCGGCATGGCGGTGGCAACTGACAGATAGCTGACCAGTTACTTGCCCGTTGTCACAGCGACTTGGGCTTCTCTTTCGCTTTGCATCAGGCGTAGGGAAGCCATTATGTCGAGCCACTATAAAAAAAAATAGGCAAAGCACTAGTAAATGAGCACATTTCTTGTCGAAAAGATGAATCGAATCTGCTTCGTGAAATGCGGAAAAGAATGAAGGAATTCATTGGAGAAACTTCTGAAGAACCTCCTAGAAAGCTCATCGGTGTTCAAGGAAGATGCCAAGATTGTCCCTACAAAAAGGATAGAAAGACAAGTAACACATGTCTCAAGTATATAATGCCCTGAACACTTGATTTATTATTGCAAAAACTGCAGTGAAAACCTCAACAAAAAAGAATAAAAACAACAAGTTCCTATATTTTTGTGACGTCTAATTAAAAGATCTCTTATTGTAGACTAAATTTATGTAGATTTTTAATTCAAAAAAGGTTTTATTATGATAAAAAAAGAAGATTTATAAGAGAGTTATGTTTTGTTCACTTAATTAGAAGTGTTTAAGAAAATGTGAAATACACATAGTTTAAGTTGATTTTATTGATTGTTTCTTTGCCAAAGTCTATCTAGACAAGACATTTTTTTAAATAAATAAGAGAATTTTCAAATTAATAAGTGTTTCTTTTTAATACGAGGTAAAATTGTACAGGGTCATTATGACCCTCCTCAACGTTAGTGTAACATTTTTCCGCCACAATGACGCCGGGTTAAATGATGTTCTGATTTTTGAATGCAAGTGCTTATTTGACCTACTTTGAGGTCATGGGTATGTCGTGTGGTATTTATAATAACCTTCGGGTCATCCACACCAACAAACGCGCTATCAAGGTCATCAATAGATTTATCCTTTTGCCATATAAAAGAAGAGTAAAAATCTAGATATAAAATGGCGATCATATTATTCATTGCCCTTCTGTCAGAGTCATTCAAGACGGTCGAGGCACAATTTAAAATAAATACACGACCGGCGAATTCAATTACACAGCTTTGTTTTGTATTTGCGAGTGAAAATTGAAAACGATTTTGTATCCTCCGCGGCTGGTTGCTGAAATAATATCGAGTTATACAAATACAAGTTAATTTCCTAAAGAACAGTGATTTTTAGCTGCCAGATAGGTACGAGTATTTCGAATTTTATACGGCTTTCTGTCCCTCTGGTTTCCGGATTAAAAATATTATCTCGTCCTATGGGTGTCATAAAAGACGATTAAGGGAATATCAGGAACTAAGCGAGGTAGAGCATAGCGAATCATCGCTCGAATAGAGCCGCCCATCCGGGGAAGGACCTCCACCCTATAGAATACCGCAGTTAACACGTTGACCGCCATGCCGGTCACCGGTGACCGGCAAACAATAGTTTTTCTATTGTGTCTAGTTTCTCGGCAGTCAAAGACTTAAATGACCTCTGGGTCATGTTTCTGCCGGTGAGTAGGGTTTCCGGAGAGTTTAGGGTTGGGCCAGCAGAGCGGTGGCAACTGTCAGGTAACTGACCAGTTACTTGTCCGTTGTCACAGCGACTTGGGCTTCTCTTCTTTCAGTCTTACTCTTTTTCAAATCTTTGCATAGCCATTTTTTTGGAATTAGATTGTTTGTTGTTTTTTTTTATATAGTAGACATATATTTCGACATAATGGCTTCCCTACACCTGATGGAAAGCGAAAGAGAAGCCCAAGTCGCTATGACAACTGGCAAGTGACTGGTCAGGTACCTGTCAGTTGCCACTGCCATGCCGGCCCAAACCTATCCCCCCACGAGCTCCGGAAACCCTATTCACCAGCAGAAACACGACCCGGAGGTCATTTGGCTGCGGTATTCTATAGGGTGGAGGTCCTTCCCCGGACGGGCAGCTTAATTCAAGCGAAGATTCGCCCTATGCCTTACCTCTCTTGTAATCTAAGTAGGTACTGATTTGCAAATAGTTAGGTACTACGAACATACCCCAACTGTCATAAGATTTGTTTGTCAAGCGGTCATAATATACCATGACAAGGGACGAATCGCAAGCGACATCATAATACTGGTAGAATGCGCCATTGCAATGTCAAATTACAAAATAAATATTTGCGCCACAAGCAAATCTAATAACAACTTTTTGTTCTTGTTTTTGTTTGTCAGACACGCCGAATATTGCATTAAAACTATTTGTATTCGGTACATGTATAAGTATATAAAGGTATTGGTACATAATATTTATGATATGTCCAAAATGATGTCCGCTCAGCATAATGTTATGGTAATATATTTTTTTGTATACGACAACCCTAATTTTCAGTGGAAAGTACTACTACTAATACTTATTTTCTTTCCATTTCACTCAAATCCACATGTACAACCTCATTTCACCAGATACCTAACTAAATAATAAAAAAAAACAATCGGCAAAGACTTCGACTTCGAATTTCAAATTCAACAGTGAATCAACTGCCGAAGACGAGATAAAAACAAAATGGCGCCTCTGAAGCGGCAAAAACAAAGAGTCGGAATCCTTACCATGAGCGTACGTTCCATAAAAAGACTGCAAACAATGGTTCCCGATGAATGGGCTATCTGGAATCAGAGCTAGGGGGAGACAATGGGGGATTACTGTAGCATGTGTGTGAGTGGCTTTGAATAGATTGGATGATTTATTTTCCCTTCAAAATGGACAGATGCATTTATTGACGGGTGAAAGCCGATAGGAATACATTGGAATCCTAACTTTTTGTTCGTTTTGATAGACTCGTATATTTTTATTCGAAAATAACTTGATTATGTGTTAGATAACGGTACTATTCATAATGCTATGCAGTGGTACTACTTATAGGATGAGCACTGACCAGCCTCATGAAAAAGCCTCTGCAGGTGGTTCTACTAAGTTAAAGTATTTTGTACCGAGACCCACTTCGAATCCACAACCTCTTAATCCCAAAGTAGGCATGGCAGTGGCAACTGACTGTAACTAACCAGTTACTTGCCAGTTATCACAGCGACTTTGGCTTCTCTTTCGCTTTCCATCAGGCGTAGGGAAGCCATTATGTCGAGCTACTATAAAAAAAACTCATATTCGCCACTCTTGGCAGGCAGGTTGACGATCGTGGATTATTATTAGGTAGTAACTTATTTTACTGCTTCAAAATACTACACTGCGCCTTAATGAATACCAAATTAGGATCCAAACATACCTAATTAGCTATGCCAGATCATAATCATAAATTCTATCATCATAGATTAGTCGCACAGTAGGCACATTACAAATAAAGACGTTTGGGATTGTCGCGGCCTACATACCCGCTAGTTGGTGCAGCATGGCGTAAACAGCGCAAATATTTTGCTAAGCTGTATTGTGCAATGGCGAACAATAAACGCCCTAACGCATTAGTTTTGAACTACCGAGCAAGAAACATAACGGACTAAGAATGAATGATTATTTTTGGCCATCACAATGTGATTCACAACTAGATTGACCACTGTCTACCTATGCACTTTCACGGGGCTTTAGCACTAGTTTCCAAATAAAAGCCAATTTAGGTGACACTTAGTATGAATATTTTTTATTGACATCAAATCTCGTGGCCTATATATAGAGACGGAGAAAAATCTCTACACCGCGGTACAGACAGGCCGGCTCGCTCTACGGTGTAACGCCATCCCATGGCGGGCAACCTACACTACGTGACACATTATGTCATGTGTACGTAAATTGCTTATACAACAACCTTACATTGCTAGTAAACACACAAGTTGCCTTATATTACTTAGATACTGCAATAATAAAAATATGTCAGTGAGTGTGATGTTAGCCATCGATCGGTGAAAAAATTTAACACAGTCAGTGTTCCCCGAAAGGTATAATATTCAGATTTTCAATGTGAGAGTGAATTAGGATATGTTGGAAGAGCGCGCTCCATTGAAGGCGTTAACGTCAGACGAGCGCTACATTTGCGTAGGTACCTATTTACTTCTCTAAGAATCAAAAAAATCAATTAGTTGGTGTCGATAGGTAATTTATTCCATACTGATCAATGAGTGTGTAAGGGTGTTACCAGACGATCTATGAGGTCGATCTTTTGTGATCATTATAAAAGAGCTTATCGATCCGCGTCGACTAATTGACTTTTTCATCCAGCAAAGACATCCATCGCCATCGATCGTCTGGCAACAACCTAACGTGATGGTAAACATGATTCACTGGCATTGAGACGTTGCATCCATGTGCGTTTTCTATCGTATCTATCATGGGGAATGTTCTGAAGAATTGTTTGGTTTACCGCCTGCAGCTGAGTTTCTTTACTGCACCACACGTAACCGATTGCAGTTCCATCCTCATCATCTCGATGGTTGGCGATCCTTGACTGTGCGCTTTATGAGGAACTTCTGGCCTCGCACCCCGATTTTGTGGAACCGACTTCCTGCGAGAGTCTTTTCGAATAGTTACTACTTGGGAACCTTCAAGAAACGAGCGTAAGTACCTATTCATATTTAAAAGGCGGCAGCGACCATAAACTCGATTTTGGTGTCCATGGGCGGTGTCGACTGCTTACCATCAGGCATCACACTTGCTCGTCTGCCGCCTCTTGCATAGAAAATAAACAACACTTGGTTTAACCATTACGCCGATAAGGATCAAAATGTTTTATGAATAGACTTAAAGCCAGTTCTTAATCGACTTAAGCTGACAAGAGCTTGTAATGAATGAATACAGGTGTTGTTTATCTAACATTACTTCCTGCATTCATGGAACCGAGTATTAATCACAGCTGCGAATGTATAAACAGTATTAAGACCTGTGGGATGAAATTTGCAATTCATAAGAGTTATTGACCACAATGATAATTACATCATACTGTACTTTAATATAAGTGTGTAATTGATTCAAGATCAAACGTGTTTACAAAAACAGTAATAGATAGGTAAAGTACTGATTGAGATCGCCTTAAGTTTATAAAATGGGTAACTTCATTATATGTATAATTATGGTTATAAACCATTTGTTACGGATTATTATTATACGCGTATTCTATCTATAGAAAATCGTCTAGGTATTTGACAAATATCTCAAACTTGCATGTCAAGGTGGACTTAGATAAAATAGGCTTTATATTGAGACTAGCTTTTGCCCGCGACTTCGTCCGCGTGTTTAAATTTATACATACAAAAGTTTTTTCCCGCTAACTCCCGTTCCCGTGGGAATTTCTCAAAATACAGCCATAACTAAACTTTATATTTACTAAGGTACCTGCATGCCAAATTTCAAGCGTCTAACTTAAGCGGTTTAGATTTTTCATACAAAAGGATTTTCCCGCTAATTCCCGTTCCCGTGGGAATTTCGGGAATTCCTTTCTTAGTGCACCCCTACGGTACCTAAGCTACGTCCCTTCCAAATTTCAAGTGCCTACGTTTAGCCGTTTGGGCTGTGCGTTGATATGTCAGTCAGTCAGTCAGTCAGTCAGTTTCTCCTTTTATATATATAGATAGGAGCTCCAGGCAATAAGTATTTGATTTAAAAAAATACAGTAATTAAAAAGAAAAACTGAACAATCTAACTGAGTTTTTGTCTAATTTGGAAATTAATCTTAAATAAAAAAAAGTAAAAATGTCGCAGTCGGGCCCCAATCAAGAAAGTCCATTTATAAACAACTGGAGAGGCCTATGTCCAGCAGTGGACTGCAATAGACTGACGATGATGATGAGCTTGTATGAAGCGAAATATTTACGTGTCATATATATTATGTAGCTCACTTGAGATATAAACCTGTTAACAGTTTTACGACCTTCCTCATATCATCAATCGCCCTAACTCCATTAAAGTATAAGGTTTGCCCATAAAGGGCTGCGCCCGCGCATCAGTATGCGACTCGCGCCCCAAGGCCGCCTGCCGCATACATTAGCGTTACGACATTGTTCTAAACAATACATCATACTTTAAGACGTATACCATCTTGACTAATAGTTTTTAATATTTTCTCACATCTATTATTATGGAATTTAAAATTTTACGTCCGTGTGGTTTCCGCATTTAGAGAAAATAAGAAAATAAAATAAAACATTTATTCTTCTTTCTTTTTACTTTATTTTATCTTCTTTCTTTATTTCTTCACCTTTATTTTTTTATTTAGTATGACATCACTATCATCGTCATCAACCCTTCGTAGTCCACTGCTGGACATAGGCCATGTAGGTATATTACAGAAGTGTTTCTTCATTCCTTTTTTTCGCAATAAAGGTAGCCTATGTCGTTTCTCAGGGTCTAAAAATTGTCTGTGCCAAATTTCATCTTGAGAGGTTTAAGCAAGAAACCGTAACAGACAGACGGATAGACAAAGTTATTTTGCATTTATAATATTAGTACCTAGGGAGATATACGAAAGTGCAATACACCGCAGCGCATTAACTTACAAGTTACAAGAAACCTTTCTACTTATAAATTACCTACATAAGTAATTTTAAAAAGTAGCACATATAACTTTTTGAGTATTCGTTGCCAAAATAAGTTCACTAGGTATTATTATTGTTACATATTTGTTTATGATTATAATGGACAATAAAACGAAGCTATAGCACGAATACAAACTCAAATATTATATTAAAAAATTTATAGCTGCTTTTAAAGTATTTTAACAGTTCGCATTAAGAACGTTTAAATAATAAATATTTACTTTACGATGCCTCGAATAATTAAGATTCATTCGCTAAGTGTATAAAATATTATATTTATTAAGTATTTAATTAAGACTTAGCTTCTGTGACCTATATGCCTTTCAATGGTTAAAGCAAATTAATTACCGATTTTAATCTGTTATCTGTTAGCTAAATAATGTGGTTTATGTAATTACGTGATTACCTGTATTTAAAAAATAGAAGTATTTTATAAGAATAAATAATTAAAGATGACGGATATCTCATAGGTCAACAATTATTTATGTAGCTAATGTACTTTTTAAAATATTATTGAAATAAAAAACAAACATTCGTAGCACCTTTTTTTGTCTTATTTCGACAATTCCTAAAAAACCAGATTGACCCATTTGAGGCATTTCAATGGTGAATGAATTATTTTGGGTGTCCCGATCTCACTAACAAATTGAAAACTAGACATTAGACCTGGGGGAGATTTGACATCCTCTGCGTCTTCGTTTGACAAGCTCGATGGCTCATTTGGTAGTGCCCTCTGCCTTCTGAGCCAAGAGTTGTGGGTTCGATCCCCGCACAGTACAAACATTTGTGTGCATGAACATGTCTGTTTGTATTGGTCTGGGTGTTTAATATGTATAATATGTATTTATTTACAAAAAAAGTATCTAAGTAAGTTTATCAGTTGTCTAGTACCCATAGTACAAGCTTCGGCTTAGTTTGGGGCTAGATGGCGATGTGTGGCCCAGTGTGGCATGTCTTGGGATATTTATGTATTTTCTACAGACTTTTTTACGAAGAGTGCTTCGATGGTAATGCTAGTGTCAGCATTCTACTATCGACGCCGCGGTAGAGTACCTCCGTACTACATGGAAACGATGGTGTCTAAAACTGTTCGATTTCAGCGTTCATTTCTTCCGCGGGCTTGTAAACTCTGGAACGACCTCCTAGCCGCGGTGTTTCCCCGACCGCTCATTAATGTCAGGTCGATGTCTTTCTTTTACCGTAGTTTATAAAGAGCTTAGCTTTTCACTCACGGTATATATGGCTGTGTCCTGACATTGTTGATGTCCATGGGTTACTGCCTAATATCATATATGTAGGTCGTTTGCTCATCTGTCACCAATATCAATATAAAAAGGCGGAGGACACCGTGACAAGATTATCTTTTAATACGATTTTTTTTATAGTGGCTCTACATGATGGCTTCCCTACGCCTGATGGAAAGCGAAAGAGAAGCCCAAGTCGCTGTGACAACGGGCAAGTAACTGGTCAGTTACCTGTCATTTGCCACCGCCATGCCGGCCCAACCCTAACCCCCTTCGAGCTCCGGAAACCCTACTCACCGGCAGAAACACGACCCAGAAGTCATTTGGCTGCGGTATTCTACAGGGTGGAGGTCCTTTCCCGGACGGGCGGCTCAATTCAAGCGAAGATTCGCTATGCCCTACCTCTCTTAATATTCTCTTAAATATTTTTATATAGATTTCTCCTAAGCATTTCATCAACTAAACAGGTCACCGAACTTTTGCAGCATTAACATTTTTTAGTCTATCGGGATTTTTTTAAATCGATAAACTGAAGTTGAACGACCCAATAAAACGTATTGCCCGGTCTTAAAAATGTAGCATTTGGCCCGTTATGTCCTCTTTATGGCGATTTGGATTTTATTTATGACGCCGAGCTGACAGTCATTAGTAAAGATTAAACAATAAACATTAATTTTGGACAACCAATAAATGTAATTAATTTTAATTTGGAACCGAGTACTAGGAATTATCGTCATCATCGTCATCATAAGCTCATTGCAGTCCACTGCTGGATATAGGCCTCTCCAGTTGTATACCACTTAGGGCAAACATCTGGAGGACATACCCATAATCGCCACGCTGGGCAGCCGGGTTGGCTAGAAATCATAATGATATATAAAAAATATTGTATGTTTTAATATTAACACCGCCTTATTTGTACGTCGTTTTGTCATTGTACCTAGTTTAATATATAATAAATAAATAAATAACCCAAGACATGCCACGCTGGGCCACTCGGCGCCATCTAGCCCCAAACTAAGCCGAAGCTTATACTATGGGTACTAGACAACTGGTAAACTTACTTAGATACATTTTTTTTGTAAATAAATACATAATATTATACATAGAAAACACCCAGACCAATACAAACAGACATGTTCATGCACACAAATGTTTGTACTGTGTGGGGATCAAACCCACGACCCTTGGCTCAGAAGGCAGAGGTCACTACCAATTGAGCCACTGAGCCAGTTTAAAGTCATCTGTTTGGTGTGCAAATAAAGAATATTGTTCCCGAATGGGAACTCTTTTTTATAATTTGTTTATGTTTTTATACTTTTTTATTACTATTGATTTTATATTGTTTTCTAAACGTCACTGTTCCTTCAACAACGGAAAAATACAGTCACTTAAAACGATATAGACGGCGTTTCATTTATATATACACGCTCAATCGTCTATATTTTTGGTCCAATCGAGCCGGATTTTAAACCAGGTATTTATATCATTACATATTTAAAATGATAAACACAAAATATCAAGCCGCGACTAGCGAAATCGTCCCGGAGCCTTTTAAACAGCCCGTCACCTCGCGTGTGGGTACGGGCTCTGTTTCCGCCTCGCGTGCTAACCGTTCCTCCGCGACAACCGTCGCAAGAAAACTTGCGGCGGAGGCAGGACATGCCCTTAAAGTCGCGCAGTTGGAGGTAGCGGCGATGCGCGCACAACTGAGGGCCAAGGAAGCAGAGCTCGAGCTTAAAGCCATTGAAATCGAGCACCGGGCGAACCTAGCCGCTATTAAGGCACAGGGTAGGATCAGCAGCAGTAAGGAGAGCCGCGCCGCTGTCAAGCAGAGGCTGCCAAATTCGACTCTCCCTGCACGCCCTAGTGCGCTTGAAAGTAGGCTCGAGGTAGGGCTTAATAACGGCTCAGTCTTAAGTTCACAGGACCCGCCAAAATACATGGACGCCAGCTCACTATCGGACATTGCAGTACATCCGCGCCCTGCATTGTTGTCTCGGCCTAAAACAAGCCGAGGGAACGGGGACACTGCCATTGATGTCCGGAGGGATGATGGCGTTGCCGGGGAACTAACTGAAGCCCTACGTTATCATAATAAAAATAACGACCCTAATAAGACCTCGACCTCAATAAAGTTACCGCCTTTCGACGAGAATTCCTTAAGTCCCTTTTCAGATACGGATAATTTAGCGCGCCTCAATCAAGCGCTTGGAGGCGCAGCTCGGGAGGAGGTACGCATGCTTTTTCCACCAGCCCGCCAAGCCAGCGACGTGGTCGACACCCTTGACCGCCGCTTTGGCAGGCCGGAGCAAAGCTTACTGCAAGTCAACATCGTGGGAGCCTTACCAAGGCTCGGGCCGGAGGTAAGACAACGGAGCCACTACACTGTCGGCCAGCCCAGGGTCGAGCTGCTGTCCGATTTCCACAATCGTGAGGTCGACCTGGCGATGAAGTTTGACGCAGTTGTCGACACCGACAAGGTCCAACTTCATCGTCATGGAACCCACACGATTTTGGAATCGAACGCGAATCCAATTCGGCAACCTTTTCGGCCTTCGTCACCTCCAAAATTCCCAGTGATCCTAGTTAAAGCATGTTTATTTTGCAAAAATTCCAATTTGCAAAATTGTCAGAAATTTTCAGCTCTGACAATCGATGACAGATGGCATTTCGTCAACCAAAATAAAATCTGTCATCGATGCCTACAAGGAGTTCGGCACAATTTAATAGCCACTTCAGTTTTCATTTGCGGAATTTCGGAGCCCGCCACATTACGCGATATTTCCGAGCTTGTAATTGTCAATACTGTCGCTGCAATGGTTGGTCCGTCACAGCGTCCGTTATTACAAGTGGCAGCAGTCACGCTCTCAGGCCTTCCTGGTAGCGTAGACGCATTTGCTCCACTGGACGACGGGTCAACGGCGACATTTTTTGACGCTACCACTGCCCCACAACCAGGAGCCAAAGGCCTTGAGGCGCTCGAACCTTTAGATTGCGAAGGCGGCCTTTCAGAAGATATCACTTTTATTGATATCTCGAAGCGCGAACCTCGAGAATTTACCGAGGGCGCGTCCCTATCTGACCTCTCAACCGTAGGTGATAGTGTCATATGTAGCATCAATACACCTACTTCCTTCTGTGCACTATCACCTCGTCACTTTCATGACATCACATGCACTTCATTATCATGTGTCATGATCATCCTCAAACATTATGTAGAGAGGTCAGATAGCATCTCGTTTTTAATATTGGTACTAAAACCATTATGTCGCGTAACATTTCATCTGCATCAGCCACCGTAGATGTCATCTTCCGACCTCACTTTCGCACAACGGTTGCCTCTACCAGTAGTTTATCATTTTAGCTCATTCATTGGCTGGTGGGGGCAACTGCGGACCGTGTTTTCATAACACATTGTTTAGTTTCATTTCCATTAAACTCATTTTTATATTGCGGGGTCGGGCTTTTATAATTTAAATTTAAAATCAATTACATATTATGTTTTGTTTTAGCGTACATTTCGGTTTGAAATTCCCAAAGCCACTGCTTCTGCACCATTAACTCCCATGGACATCGTCGGCAGCAGACGCCAGTTGTACACCGTCATCGGCACGACGTCATCAGAACGTCAGCGGCACGGCGTCAACGGCATGGCGTCAGCGGCACCCCGTCAACGGCACACTTCCGGCACATCATAACGGCACAACGGCTCCGGCACTACACCAGTGGCACAGTATTGGCCCTTTTCCTTGAATGAAGTTTTATGGGCCAGCCAAGAGGAACCAATGAGACCTTTAGCTGCAAGAACCGACGTTCACCGGTCTGGTCGCCAGGGTTGTTTCAATCCCAGGGCTGTCTAGTTGAAGATTGGCATCAGATTTCAGCGGACTGACATCAATATGTCTGCACCACTTCAGCGCAATTTTGGACGGCAAGCGACATCTGCCAGACCGCAGCACGGCTCACCGAGTGACCACACATGTTATGCCGGGGAGTGAGCCATAACAGCGCAAGTCTGTGACGTGACGCAGCCGCCGCAAGTTCTTCATGCCACTTTAAGTCTTCGGGTCTCCTCGGGCGAGTCTTCGGGGAACTTCGGGAGTTAGTGTGGGCAGAAGCAGTTGGCAACTTTCCTGCTCTTTAAAAAAGGGGAGCATGTTCCCGAATGGGAACTCTTTTTTATAATTTGTTTATGTTTTTATACTTTTTTATTACTATTGATTTTATATTGTTTTCTAAACGTCACTGTTCCTGTAATATTGAAAAATACAGTCACTTAAAACGATATAGACGGCGTTTCATTTATATATACACGCTCAATCGTCTATAAATATAGATCTATTAATTTCTTTTATTCCAATTTTTCTTTCCAATTTCGGACTAATAAGACAACACTACCTGTGTCCTTAAGGTGCAGCGCAGACGGCACACTTTTTGTGCGATAGAGTCTGCGTCTGAGACATTTAAAAAGAGCGTCTAGGTCTGCCGTCAGAAAATTCGAAGATGTGCGTCGTGTGCGTTGAGTCTGTGAAATATCCGCTACAGACTTTTACGCGTCGTGTGCGTTACCTACTGCATATAATTGCAAAAAAGTGCGTCACGGATAGTCTGTCGTCTGCGCTGCCCCTAAACCATTAAAAAGTATCGCTGTATTTATTTTATTAGAAGCTGATCATCTATAAAATCTAAGGTACTCGTATTATTAGGTGTTTGCATTTTACGACCAAAATAAGAAAACTGCATAAGAAAACGCTGCGCAATAATGCAAAAGTCACGATCAAAAGTGTCATCGGTTGTCGTTATAAGAGGTTCGTTGCTCTCATTCCGTCAATTTTGTAAACAGATCTGACCTTTGATTCGAATAGACGACCAGTTTTCCATCGAGGTTATGGACCTGACTAAAATGGTCATTATAGAATTCTTCCATAAGCTAATTTACAATATTTATTGAGCACCGAAATAGGGATGTGAATACTATAGTTCATTCGCGTTAAGAAAATAGTGACTGACAGGTCACTGACAGGCCACTAGCCAATTAAAACGCTAGAAATTATAATTTCTAACTCTTAACGCGAATGAACTATAGTCACAATAAGTCTAAAATATAATAATGGTACCCCCAAGTGACAAATAGTTAGTCGGTAAGAGTGATGTATGTACTCGTATAATGTTTTTTTTATAAGAATACCTTTCAGGATGACCTCACTCCACATGATGGTAAGTGGTCGTGAGGTCCAAAGGTTAGGTCGACAGGCACAATAGAACAAACCTATTGCGCCTGTCACCCTCACCCTGAAGGCCTACGGAGTTGCCGGTTCACGCCCCGCCTAAAGAACCCAGGATTGTAAGAGGAAGGAAACACATGAGCTGGAAGGGCATTCCACGACTTAATGGCATGGGGCAAGAACGAGAAACTAACCCTCTATAGTTCATTCGCGTTAAGAAAATAGTGACTCATCACTGACTGCCGGCCACTAGCCAATTAAAACGCTAGAAATTATAATACTTTCTTGAGCAATTTTTGGCTTTAGGTTTTTTTTTGTACCCGGGTAAACGCTGATGCCCGTTTCCTGGTATTCCCTTAAACGTCTTCGGACACTCGCGGGATCAGATCGAAATTCAGGCAAAAAGCTCTGTATTACCTTTCAACAGTTACTGTATTCCTACCATTTTTCGTGGATCCTATCGCGTTTCACCAACCGCGATCATCTTAACCCCGTTGGTACTGAAGAAGCGAAGTTTGCAATTTAAATTACATCATTGATTATAAATTCGATTGGAAAGAACCGGTTATGTGAGGTGAATCGCTGGCTCGTGTTAACGCTAGGTATTGTAAAGGGCATTGAATAATAATTTGTATGGAAATCTAGGAGTTGTATAATGTAGCCCGGCTTGTTTAGATACTTGAATGGAATTGTGTTTATTGAGGTTTAGCTCTGCGTTCGTGTCTTCGCCTGTATACAATAGAATGCACATTTTATTTTGTTATTTATTGCATAGTTAAAACCTAACAAAGAAGTATGAGCGTTTGAGTACCAACATAACAATGATATCAAGTAAGTAGGTTTAGTTACTTGTTCCTTGTGATGGCAATTCTAATAGGAAAATTATTTCTTCTGTAATTGGTTGGCACAAGGGAACAGAAAAAGTGGAGCTGTGACGTCCACTATCATAGCCTAAGATGCACGAAACTTTAAATCAAGCTCCTTGCCCTATGTTCTGACAGAAGTGGATTAATGTACCAACTCCATACACACCGTACATCTTTGTTTTTGCATTTAATCGTGATGTAATAGTATTAAGTCGTTCAAGATACCTAATGATTTTTTTTTCTTTGATTATTTATTTATTTATTTATTAAGGAAACACACAGCACATAATATTACATTTACATTAAACATAATGAACTACACATTGGCAATTAAAGTTTCCACTGCTAGTTTTCACATTAGACAATGTTGAATAGGCAGCAAACATACAATTCAGCCATGAATGGAGGATGAGGTCCTCTTAACGCTAAATACATTCAAACAATTAACTATCTTTATTTTTATTTTTCAAGAAGCCACGAAAACGCCTTTTCTCCTTGTCAAAAATGTCGATGTGGTCAAAAGAGGTATTATATTTCTTACAGGCTCTGATAATAAAACTATTACTTCTGTAATTAGTTGCACAAAGGGGTGTTACAAAAGTATTCCTGTGACGTGCGCCAGGTCTAGGACACCCGAAACACAATTTACTTAATAAATAAGAAGAGTCGACTAAATTATGTACAATTTTATGCAAAAAAATTTGGTCTCTATGCTCTCTTCGATTTGCCAATACTTCAATTCTGGCAATGTTACAATTCTTAAATCTATACTGCAGACGCTTAATGAACTTATGCTGAATAGCTTCTATTGCATTAGTATATTTCAAGTACATAGGGTTCCATACGGTTGAAGCATACTCCAGTTGAGATCTAACGTACGCATTATACAACAATATCAACGTATTGGCATTTTTATATTATCATAATCAGCTTATCGCAGTACACTGCTGGATATAGACCTCTCTGGTTGTTCGCTACTTTCGCCAAACATCTGGAGGCTTTACCGATAATCGCTATTGGGATGTAAGGGAGCGACCCATCATCTTTACGCTCCAAGCCACCCTCACCTGCTCGTGGTGCGTCCTGCTGAATAACAGACGAGGTAATGTACCTATCGACTTCTAATTAAATCCGTTCGAATGACAAACGGACGAATGCTAATTGGTTGCATATTTGGTTGTTTAGCTTGAGCAAGTGAACTATAATATCTCCGTCGGATGGGAGTGGGCTCACCCTTCAGACTACTCCCATAACTCGCCCCTAGAGGGGGGAGCCTGTTGGGGCTTGCCATGACCAGGCCGCGCCGGTGATATCTTGGTGGACATATCTAAGACCCTCGACATCACCCTTAAGGCGCATGACGAAGGGGCCGGGGTTTTTAGTGGGTATTCCCTGCCTCACTTCCATCTTCGAGGCGGGGTGAGTCCCACATACCCCGCTGCTCCCCCGAGCGGCGGGTATGCCTAAATGCATTTTCCCCGGTAAAACAAAAAAAAAAAAAGTGAACTATAATAACCTAACAATTCTAGCAAACTTCTTAACAAATTCGGACGAATTATCACTGTCCATAATGTCCTCTGTATTTCCATTAAAACAGCGTGAAACAAATTGAATCCACTAAGTGATTTGCCAAGTCCTCGCAGCGAACAGTTTTAACTTCATAAAAGTTTCATTAACGGATTTAATTATGAGCGGAAAAACTTCGTTTGTTGGGGACAATGGAAATTCATTATTAATAATAGTTGCTGGTGACAAGTTGCTGCGAATAATTTTACGTCGATTCATTAATATTTATCACTACTTGTGAAAACGGAACTAACGTCCGCCTCATACAAAATGTCACTGAGTTGATTTTTGACACTTTGTTTCACGCTAGCGCCCCCATGTCAATATCACCCTCGTGTCAAAACATTCTTCTCAGTCTGTTGCTCATTATTTATTTAAATTCGACAAATGTTGCCGCCTGTGCAACAACATTTCGACATCAAAAAAAAAATTTATAAGTATTCTTTGTTGATTAAAACTGAAATACACATTGCTCATGAACCTACATGAATGTTTACCCTAAGTAGGATGTGAACCCACGACCCCAAGTTCAGAAGGTAAGGTTACAGCAAAACGAGCCAATGGACAACCTTCAACAAATAAAATTTAACAAAATATTGAACATTGTACGTTACAAAATCTTTTTTTTGTACATTCAACACAAATAAAACATTTTGCTCCTACTTTTTACGATTCTTATCGTCAAAGTCATTGGGTAAAAAGATTCTATCAAAACAAACAATAAAGATGTTGGCTAAGATATGATATCAATGATTACATTTAAAACAAATTCGAAAAGCCATTTGTCAGCCGAAACCCTCCTAAAATACTTATCTCGACTCCTAAATTACAATTAACCTCTTTATAACGATTCCGTTTCCAATAGCCGTTTGCATTACAAATCTCGCTTTAGACTTTTTTTCTCATTTCCTTTCGAATTAAATCTTTTTGGCGGACAGAAAAAGGCGTGCGAATAATCCTAGTCAGAAATTTCCGTGAGAACGGTCATTGAAATTTGAATTCAATGAGTTACAACTTAAAGTGTGGATTCCCACATTATTTATTTAGTTCCTTTTTCCGGGTTGGTAGCACTCCAAGACATCGGAACTTTTTGTTTATGAGTCGTTTACGAATGCGTGCAGTATTTGGTAAGCTCGGTTTCTGTTTTAAGCCAAAAAACATTACAATGTTTCATAAATATTTATACACGGGAACGCTTGTGGTAAAATTAGGGAAACACTTCGTTGCTGCAAAATATACATGCATCGTTTTATGTAATTTTATTTTAGTGTTTGTAGCGATACTCAAACGAGCAATATTTCGAGATAAGAGTTAAGAGAGGTAGGGCATAGCGAATCTTCGCTCGAATTGAGCCGCCCGTCCGGGAAAGGACCTCCACCCTATAGAATAGCGGTATTCTACTGCGGAGTCAAATGACTTGGGTCGTGTTTCTGCCGGTGGTGGTTTCCGGAGTTCATGGGGGGTTGGGCCGGCATGGCGGTAGCAACTGACAGGTAACTGACTAGTTACTTGCCAGTTGTCACAGTTTTAATGTTTGTCTAATTTTTGTCGTCTTCGTCAATAAATAATATTATAATTTATCAATAGAAATTTTGGAGGCATTTGTTATTCATTTCTTTCATACGTCCTAGTTTTACCCAATGAACCAACCATATTGCTATGCTTTTATAACCTTCGCAAACATTTCACCTCACACATTACCGGCTAATGTACCTAGCTGTCGACGCGGCGCGTGCGCATCGCGTACTTGAACGTATCGACGATTTTAGAGGTTCCTTATTGTACGGAAGTGATTACTTAGCTATAGGTATTAAGGCCGCTTATTGAGAGTTTTTACTGTGGAGCATGACGTCATAGTTTTGTTGAAAATAATCGATTTTTGATTAGAAGTAGATACGTCACATATCCGTAGGTGCCTATAAGTGTTTAGTAGGTTTGGATATAGTTTCTAAACTTATCGGTCTTTTAAGGCAGTATTAAACTTTACATGCTATTTTTAGGTAGCTAAATAGGATTCCGTGTTATTTTTGCATTTAGAATAGGACCACCGTATCACCAATAGTATCGTAGAAGACGACTAAGGGAATATCAGGAAACGGGCAGCAGTATTTAAATTTAGGATGCAAATAAAACTTACATAACTTATTTTACTCGCTATGCCCTACCTCTCTTATTTTTACGCAAGGGTCCCGATGCAATGTATGGATTACTTTGACCTTTATGCTCCTTTATAAAATCAGAAACTTTTGAATGCACACCATAACTAGTGATTTAGTATTATACATTTGTATAATATTGATTTAGGCGATCTTATTGCTATAATCTTTTAGACTACCAAAGGAGTGAGTCGTCGTTCGAACGATTGAAATCTTTGAGTGTTATTTCTTCCTGTAACTATTTGTACAGAAGTGCACGATTTGACTTCCATTGTCACATCATCAGTTTCTTTTTCATTACCCATGTCCTCATAAAATGTAAATAAAGTAACAAAGAACTGCCTTCTAAATGCCTTGGCAAAAGGAATTCAGTCTACGTACAGTGACAAGCGAACTGAATGATGTATCATCTGTTTACATTGACATCTGTGACGGCACCGAACAGAATTGGCTAAAAGAATTCCGTTTTTCCCCTTCTGGTCCTGTCCCGAAACAGACATGGCTCCATTGGCATCGATATGTAATATTAATGGCATTCTCTTAGCCTTTGTTTAGGGTACTGAGTCACGAGAAATTATGCAGTGTGAATAAAAAACGACGCCCTATGTACGAAGTATGCGTTAGAGCCTTCCGTGTCCATTTGCAATTCACTTCCTACCTTCATCATTCGTGTTAGGGTTTATTTTTATTTACAAGTCCATTTTACCTTTATAGGTTGGCATTCATTAGGTTATCTGTGACTCTTATTTTGTTGGAATAAGGTTGTTTTTGTGATTTATCGATTTGTTTGTCCGTAGGTGTGCTTCGGAGGGGTCATCAATATAATCATTATCTCATTAATGTTTCAACGTTTCATGTCTGCAGTTAAGTCAAGAATGTGATGTTTTTTTAGTTTGTTGTTACTAAAAACGGTATTGGTGCTAAACATTTTAATTGCAGTAATTGTTGATGTTGCATTCTATTCCATGACAGAATGATAAGAAGGCTATTGCTATGGTTCGTTTACACGTTTGTAGAGACTTGACAAGCCTCTACGTGCCCCAAGCCAATACAAATATTTGAGTGTCACTTAAACCAGATCAGGTCGACCACAAGCTCTGGCAAGCTCACGCAGGCCACGCCAAGCGCCCCGTTCACATGCTTGCAGAGGCTTGCCAAGTCTCGCAAGCATGTGAACGGACGAACACGCTGTACGATAAGTCTGTGGGACTCGCACCTCACAGAATAATACCCCCTTACACCCCCATAATAATCACTAAAACCCCCCTTTTTTGTCAAAGGGCACTGGGCTACAATTTGCAGAAACTAGTCATGAAACTACGCACTGTTTCAGCCAAGATAGCTAATCTAAACTAATTTAGTTGGCTTTTGGATTTGGTTGCTGGAGCTAAAACTAAACTCAGCCTCGATCTTTTTAAAAGTGTCAACGTTACCACATCTACCAAAATGATCGATCCAGCCAGTTTTATGTAAAAACGCCTATTGTCAAGCCAAACTTCTAAATATCAAACTCGACACATTTGTGATCTCCCTGACCTTATGTCACTGTCACATTTGACAGGTCACGTACCGTTAGACAGAACAATGCACAAATAAGGGAACATGACTTATTGTAACATATGAGTAATGTTGCTCTTGATTTAGGAAAGGTCGAAGGTCAAACACCTTGAACTAAGCAATAACTTATCTTATGGTTATAATGGCTTACATGAAGGGTTAAGACCCGTATTGTTATGGGCTAAGCGTAGAATAGTAGGTATCAAGCTATTTGTCTGTATTTGAAAAGGGTCATTACAGCATTGATTGTTATGTTCCAAGAATGTTCGATTCAATAAATGATTTGAATTTTAATTGACTTTCCAGTTATTTTATTCCTAGGACATACTTTAGGGCCTAAAGTTTAGGCAAACATCTGGAGGATAATTTTATCGATAATCGCCACGCTGGGCTGGCGGGTTGGCGATAGCAGGGCGTAGCTTTTCGCTCCGGTGACGCGGCTGCCCGTCATCGGATTGTGGTATTTAGCTACGCCTTCAATTGTGGTGGTTTTACCGTCGGTTGCCAGCGCCTCGTTTGTTATTCGGCAGGATGCACCACGGACAGGTGAGGTTGGCTTGGAGCGAAAAGATGATAGGCCGCTCCCTTTTATTCCTTGGAATCCGTATGGGATTCGTTTAATACAGACTAAGCCCGTACTTGGCATATTTTTACATTAAAACTCCTAGTATCGTCAGCGTATAAAATAATAATAAGTTTCTCGTACGCTGTCATTAGGCAGTCTTTTAATTGTAAATTTAAATGTAAAACTGAGGTAATTTTGTAATGAGCACATAAGGCGCAGTTTCCTTCATGAATACTGGTAAAAACGTTGAACAAAGTTAACGCGTAGGTACAGTGTACACTCGCGCGAGTCGGTACGAACACAAACGTTATGCGATGCGATCGGTGTCAAGTGCCCGTGTTAAGGGCAGCGGGGCATCTTCACTAGTGTTGTGACATCTTACATATATTTATCGATATTATGTCTTTTCTTTTAATACGGAAATATGCTTGGAGCTTCACCACCGTTCCACCAGGGTGTGACCGGGTATGTGGGCTCACGCAGTCTTCAAAACGGGATGTATGAACCGAGATTCGAAGCTGGATATCGCTTCTAAACAATTAAGCTACTTAAAATTATATTGGTATTGACTGGCTCGGTGGCTCAATTGGTAGTGACCTCTGCCTTCTGAGCCAAGGGTCGTGGGTTCGATCCCCACACATTACAAACATTTGTGTGCATGAATATGTCTGTTTGTATTGGTCTGGGTGTTTTCTATGTATAATATGTATTTATTTTACAAAAAAAATGTATCTATGTATGTTTATCAGTTGTCTAGTACCCATAGTACAAGCTTCGGCTTAGTTTGGGACTAGATGGCGCTGTGTGGCCCAGCGTGGCATGTCTTGGGTTATTTATTTATTTATATTAGTCAGGTATTGTGTGCTAATAAACAGCCAAAAGGCCTTTATTATAATAGGACCATGCCATCTCATCCCGTAAGCATCCTAGAAGCCGACTAAGGAAATATAAGACTGTAGGCTGCAGCAGCGTTTATTTAGGTACAAATAAAACATACTGCGGTAACCAATCCAAGTGCTAAGCGTGGTGACTACAGAAAATCAAGCTTATTGACAATGTTATTGGATGCAAGTTGATGATGATGATGATATTTCTGGTGTAAACTACGTTCTAACGATGTAAGGAACCCCAAAAACGAGATAATAAAGAACCATTATGAATAAATTAATATGAGTAAAACCATGGACCATGATTATCTGCAAAGGTTGTAGGCAACCGTTTATCTGATAAACAATTAAGGTATTGTTTGGTATTCATTACGGCAATTAATTTTTGTAATAAACGAATTCATATATTAATTAAGATAATTGTATAATGGCTTCAATTAAGATAATTTAGCCCTTTGTTATCATTAAGTTTTAAGAGAAATACAAATTTATCTTATCAGGTACCAGTTATTATAAAATTTCTACAGATTCGAAAATAATTCGTAGGTTATTAGAACTTCTTCAAATAATAACAAAATCTATTTCAGTTATGTCAAAGAATGAACGTACGAGACGCATGCCAAGCGTGGTGACAAATCTTCCAAAATGACAATTGTTATTTGGGGACGCCTATGTCCAGCTGTGGAGGTGTGCAGGCTGATGATGATAATGACTCCATCTATCTATCGATTTATGCCATTCCATATGCCACGCTGGGCTACACATTGCCATCTAACCCTAAGCTAAGCCGAGGCTTGTACCGTGAGTACTATAGTTCATTCGCGTTAAGAAAATAGTGACTCATCACCGACTGCCGGCCAAGCCACACCCCCTAGCCAATTAAAACGCTAGAAATTATAATTTAATTTAATTTAATTTAATTATAATTATAAATTATAATTTCTAGCCTTTTAATTGGCTAGGGGGTGTGGCTTGGCCGGCAGTCGGTGATGAGTCACTATTTTCTTAACGCGAATGAACTATAGACAACTGATAAACTTACTTAGATCATCATCATCATCATCATCAGCCTATTGCAGTCCACTGCTGGACATATGCCTCTCCAGTTGTTCGCCACTTAGGGCAAACATCTGGAGGATACACCCATAATCGCCACCCTGGGCAGGCAGGTTGGCGATCGCAGGGCGTAGCTTCTAGCTCCGGTGACGCTGCTGCCCGTCATCGGTCTGTGGTATTTAGCTACGCCTTCAGTTGTGATGGTTATACCGCCACCAGTCGGTTGCCAGCGCCTCGTTTGTTATTCGGCAGGATGCAACACGTGCAGGTGAGGTTGCAAATAAATACTTAATTCTTAATAGAAAACACCCAGACCAATACAAACAGATATCATGATCACAAATGTTGGTACTGTGCGGGAATCGTACCCACACGACCCTTGGCTCAAAAGGCAGAGGTCACTACCAAATGAGCCATATCGAGCCGGTCTATCGACAACACAAACTGAATGGTCCCTTCGCTACCCTACCTTCCTCCTTTACATTATTACCGTGCACTTTGACAGTACGAATGCCTATTTTAGATAAACTATACAAGCGAGTATAACTATTTACGCGACATTGTACAGTTTACGTACAAACGGACGATATACCGGTTATGTAAGTATTACTATCGAGGCCAAGGCTAAGGCTTCATTTGCATATTGTATTGGTTTGTACGAACTGAGTTTGTTTGTGTTGTTCATGTTTGGGTTAGGGTTCCGTGCCTTGAAAGGAAAAACGGGACCCTTTGAATCACCTACAAGCCTATAATCCCTATCATCAAGTTAGGAATCCTGGTGGATGATCACCGTAGAAGCGAAGGCGATAGTTGGAGTGAAGTGTCGCGTGACGGTGCTAGGAGTGCTCACCGAAGGAGGGTCGGGATTCCTCTCAACCCCTCCTCAGCTCAGTAGCGCTGCACCGCCTGAAAGGAGGCGGCACACCTCGGGAAGACGTAGTGGTGCCCTCCTGGTATGACATCACTGACCACGTGTGTCCGAAGACACGTGTCCTCGTCTTCCTCGGGATAGCTGATCAGAGCGCAAGGGAGCTCCCCCATCACGAGCGCTCCAAAACCCCGAAGGCCCTTTTAGTCGCCTTTTACGACAGGCAAGGATTCCTCGGTAGTATTCTTACAACCCCCCCCCCCCCCCCCAAAGTTCACTTCCTAAATTGATTCGACCGAGAATCAAAACCGTGACCTTCGGATCGGTCGTCGTTCAAGATTAATGCTTTAACCTTTGTGCAAACGACAGATTAAAAAAATATATTTTAAAAGCCATAATTAAAATACATTAATTAACGATAATTTAAGAAAGACGACACCAAATTTTTTTGCGCACAAATTCTCCGATAATTACATGCCCCAATTAATTTAACTAAGAGTTTTTAAAAATCCATTAAGTAATTCTGTGATCAATTTGAAACAGGCTGCAGTAATTTGATTTAGCTTAACGTTACTGGGTTGAGCTTGCATGGCGGTGGCAACTGACAGGTGACTAACCAGTTACTTGCCCGTTGCCACAGCTTCTCTTTCGCTTTCCATCAGTCGTAGGGAAGCTATCATGTCGTGCTACTATAAAAAATCATGTACGGTGCTCACCAGCTAGGTAAACACTACCACTGACAGAGAAACTAAAATCCCAGAAATCCCTTATCCGATTAAAAGAGAACGCACAATCTTATTGAAGATAGGCAAAGAAGATTTTAAGACTTTGTAAGTTCTATGTAAGTTATACGTAGGTTAGTTCTATTTAATATATTTCTGCACTTGACAACTTGGTCTTGCTAGCCACTAGACAATAAGGCTTTAAAGTATTCTTATTGTGTCCCCAGAAATCAATAGCACTGACCTCAATCTAAAATACGATGTCTATACAACGTATACAATAGCAAAAGTAGTGTTTCAGTTACATTTTTATTTGAATGTACATTCAACCTGCATGAAAATTGCAAAAAAATGTGTTTCGAGAATTAAAAGTCAGTTTTAATCATTGGGCCAAATAGATGGCATTGGTTTGCAACGCGAAGTTACAAAATGATACTGAGAATAAATAAATAATCCAAGATATACCACGCTGGGCCATACACCACCAATCTTATCCGAAGCTTGTACTTTCAATACCAGACAACTGATAAACATACTAAAATATTTTTTTTTTGGAAAATAAATACATTATACATACATAGTAAACACCCAGACCAATACAAACAGACATGTTCATGCACACAAATGTTTGTACTGTGCGGGGATCGAACCCACGGCCCTTGGTTCAGAAGGCAGAGGTCACTACCAAATGATCCATTGAGTTAGTATTCTAGAGGTATAGGGCGGAGGTCCTTCCCCGGACGAACAGCTCAATTCGAGCGAAGATTCGCTATGCCCTACCTCTCTTTAAAATGTGCGTTAATAATAAATAGTCGCGAAAATAATAATACGTAATCATTTATTAGTACTAGTTTTGATAATAGATAATGTTGTTAGCATATTAGCCAATGTTGAACTATGAGGTATGAATCAGCTCGTGCATTGAGAGAAGGTCAAGGCTCGCTCGGTCAAATTCAACTTTACTTGAAATATTTAACTACGGCGTCATTAGTTCAAGCCAAAGTAACGGCTAAGCGGAAATGAGATGACGGTGTATGCACACCAATCATCAGATCTCGAAGAAAGGTTTTAACTAGTGTTGTAAATTACTGATGGTTTGTATGGCAGGGATCGTACCGAGAGCCAAAGGTCGTGGTTAAGCGTTGGGGGCGTTGCTCATAATGCTCAAGACTAAGAAACGATAGGTACTGATAACACTTCGCAATATGACACAATTTAGAAAAGTTTATTAGAAAGATTATTTTTTATAGTAGCTCGACGTAATGGCTTCCCTTCGCCTGATGGAAAGCGAATGAGAAGCCCAAGTCGCTCTGACAACTGGCAAGTAACTGGTTAGTTACCTGTCAGTTGCCACTGCCACGCCGGCCCAACCCTAACCCCCCACGAGCTCCGGAAACCCTACTCACCAGCAGAACACGACCACGGAGGTCATTTGGCTGCGGTATTCTATAGGTAGGGCAGCTCAATTCGAACGAAGAATCGCTATGCCCTACCTCTCTAAAACTATATTGTGTCTAAAAACGTCGTAAAAAAATAAGTTGAAGTAAAATTTATATCAAACATCATACATAAGTAGACATCAAATAGCATTGGAAAATCATATTAGAACGTAACTTACATGCGACAGCATAAATCTCAAAGTTTAACATTTGCAAATCGATAACACGTCCCCCACGAGCCAAACTGAAGCGGTTCCATATTTGGGACGCTAATTTGTCAGACAAACGCGACGGTACGCGAAACCGTCAGAGGCAATTAGCCAGATATGACCTCTGACGCTGACATTGGACATCTGTCACACATGTGGGACATGCACGTCACTAATTGTTTGTTCGCGAGACAGATACAAAAGAGGCTTCTTGAAGCTTTGCGGGTTACGTAAGCGGCCTCGGATGCACTGTTTGAGGCGTTAGAATGCGCGGAATATACGACGGTGATTCCCGATCCAATCTAATTAAGGAACAAGAAGGAGAAACTGACTGATATATCAACGCACAGCCTAAACGGCTAAACGTAGGCACTTGAAATTTGGAAGAGACGTAGCTTAGGACCGTAGAGGTGCACTAAGAAAGGAATTCCTGAAATTCCCACGGGAACGGGAGTTAGCGGGACAAAATAGTATTGGACCCGTGCGAAGGGGTGGGTCGCTAGTATTATCATAAAATATAATGGAAAGTGCCTGTTCTGTTAAATTAATACATAAAATCAGAGGATAGATAAATAATAATAGAGCAAGAATCCGAAAAAAATTATTTAGTTAGGTCTATTTGTTTTTACATACTAATCTCCGGAACTACTGAACGCATTTGAATGAAACTTTTTATGAATTTAGCTAATAAGCTGAATGGTCTAAGGAAGAACTAACATCCCTGGTCCGTCCACTGTTCAGCAGTGGCTTCCTTTAATTCGCGCCACATTTCCCTATCCCGTTCCGTTCGTTCAAAATTTAAAAACCTGACAAACCTACTTAAAGTGGAAGTTGTGAAAAGGTTGTAATTAAATTAAAGAAAGTCGCAGGCACCAGCCAGTTTAATTTAAACTTAATACTCACGATAATTCCATTCAGCTTAGGCCGAAATTGAAACCTGGAAAAGAATAAAGATGCAATTAGTTATTTAGTCAGTTTTCATCCGGTTTCAGCCAGTCAAAATATTATCATAGAAAGACTGTATTTATCATCAGCGTATCGCAGTCCACTGCTGGACAAGCTAGCAGTAGTTATTCGCCATTTTGGGCAAAAATCTGGAGACTTTACCTATGACTGCGGGGAAGGCGGGCCGGTGAACGCAGGGCATATCTCCTTACTTCGGCGACGGTTAAATAGACCGTATAGAAAATATTAAGTATTCAGTTTATGTACATAAAGACCAAGTATTCTATAAATTGAGTTTATTCTTAACATTTTCCTTTACATCTTTGTATTATTATAGGTAAGGAATAATTTATTATCTATAACAATGTAGGTAGCTTTATTGCAACTTTTCCATTCGGATTCACTCCGATGCGACGAGCAATAACTTCGATCAAGAATCACTGGCGAGATACGTTACCTACATTGTCGTCGCTTCATCCGCGTGGAATGTATCTTCAAGAAAACAATGTTAGATAGATACTTGCTATTGTATTATTACGTGGATATGTATTATAAATTACGGATCACCTACGCACACACAAGTTGTAAATTTATCATTTTAGGTCTGTATGGTTTTAAATAAAAAGGAAATAAAGATTTATTAAACCTAATATAGTAGGTACACCAAAATGAAATTTTTAGTACTTACTAGTGAAGTAAACAAAGTACTGTTGTAAAATTCGGGCGGTATTATCGCCATGAGCGGTCTCTCCCATACAACCTTTGAGTACAGGATAGTAAAATAGAAAGGGTGGGGTAGTTCAGAAGTTTTTTTATCAAGCCGTACTTTGAGTCTAGACAACAAAATATGCATCAATGTAACTAATATACAAGCAGGTATTCAAAGGTACAGCGCAATCGGTACGACGCAGTAATGGAAATTAAAATTCTTATTGTTCCTTAGAGCATGAGATGCATAAAATGCATCAGCTTACGTAAACTACAGGTGTCTAATGGTGCAGTATAATTCATAGACCAACAGTAGAACAATTATGTAACTACATGCAGAGGTGGCACTGTACAGAGATAGAATAGAATAGAAATCTCGTATATTGACTCTTAAATTAGAAAGACTTCTCTTTGAAACTAATTCTACAAACCAATTCAAAACGTACGATGGTTGGTAACTATCAAAAACCATTGCAGATGAGTAAATTTAAAAAGCTCTTAATATACGCGCCTTATACAAAAAGGTATCTCAAACCCTCCAGGATGCTACAAAATGAAAACAGAATCCATTTATTTCCTCACAAACTTTTAACCCTCAAAAACTCCGTTAAAAAAGGTAAGAAGTTATCTACGTCGATGCAAAGTTAACACAATTCCGACCCGCGTCATATTGTCCTGAATACGCGGACATAGACGCTTATTCGATATTTTGGTCCATTGTGTATTCATAGAAAGAATACTGTATTTATTATAAATAGATATTTATGACATGTTTAACTATCTATAGGCGTGAAGCGGCTTCTCAGTGGACCTTCAGGGTGAGGGCGACAGGCGCGGTAAATTCTTCATTAGATCTATTATGCCTGTCGACCTATCTTTGGATCTCACGACCACTTCACATTAGTTGGGTAAATGAACGGTCTTATTAAAAAAAAGAAACGGCAAACTTAATGCTAGGAACTTTTTCTACCTTAGGTCATGCAGAGAGAAAATCTGTGTGAAAGTACAATGAAAAGCACACAATTAAATTAAAGCTCAATAATTTACAAACATGTAACAGCATTTTTAACAAAACGAACTGTCTTCAATATGGAGACAGTGGGACCAAAAGAATTTTCACAATTTTCGGAGATAATATATGATAACATACATACAAATGAAATAAGTCAAATTAAGTACCTTCTCCTTTTTTTGAAGTCGATTAATAAGCACTTACGCTGGCAAAATGATTCTGACTCGCGACTACTCAAGCCACCTACCAAGTACCTTGTAACCGCCTCCTAATCCATCTAAAACCCCGTCTATTGACTTAAACTGTCCATCTGTTGGCACAGTGGCTACCAGACAAACATAGGAAACACGCATCAATCTCAATTAATTAGGGTGTAATTGATAAACACGATAGCGACCACCGCGGCATCGCAATTTGCATTTATAATTAATCTATTAATGCAGCGGGTAATGACAATAATGTTTACAAACTGCGGTCAGATTATGGAGGGTAATTCCATCTTTGCATAATCGGTGGCGGTTCTCAACCTTTTGGGAGCAGGACACTTGTTGGCTCTGTGAACGTACTTTGTGATATACTAAAAACTACAACTGTACAAGGGAGCGGCTTATCATTAAGAGAGGTAGGGCATAGCGAATCTTCGCTCGAATTGAGCCCCTGTCCGGGGAAGGACCTCCACCCTATAGAATACCGCAGCCAAATGACTTACGGGTCGTGTTGCTGCCGGTAAGTAGGGTTTCCGGAGCTCGTGGGGGCTTAGGGTTGGGCCGGCATGACGGTGGCATCTGACAAGTAACTGACCAGCTACTTGTCCGCAGTCACAGCGACTTGGGCTTCTCTTTCGCTTTCCATGAGGCGTAGGGAAGCTATTACATCGAGCTAATATAAAAAAGCGATGGTGTTATACTTGTTTATACTTTATACATTGATGACTTGTACGAGTAATACTATCGATATAGTGGAACTACCTATAGTTCGGCATCACAACTCTTTATTTTAAGTTATGAACACGAAATTACGTAGAAGTATTCTATGCAAAGTTATGGAGACTTTATCTTATCTACAACTTTGCTCATTCCTGATTCTCTCCCGTAACGAAACCTCAACTATCATCCTCATACATAAACTCAAAGTTATTTGGCATCCTATGAAGAGCTATACTCGTCCCGTGCTAAGACTGAAAGCGAATTTGAATAACCAAGTTACAACTTTGAATCGGCCGCTACACAGTGAGGTATTCTACAAAATTATTCGGACATAGTCCTTTTATTATGGTCTCCTCGTCTTCCAAAGTGGTAAAATGAGCATTCGACATTTTCTCAGCGTTCTTTAACACTCTGCGCTCATTGTTTCCTAATCACTGTCCTTTTGTTGAGATATTAGGAAGTAATTGTTATTTAAATGTCAGAATAAGCATTTTGTATGATTATGCAAGACTTTGTTCAAGACAAAATGATAGACACATCAAAAAATCTAAAGATATTTGCATTGTATTGGTCGAGGCTGTTCACACACTATTCGTGTTTACGAAATCTAAAAGCTATGTAATGTATAAAAGCACTCGTACATTATTTTGTTTGTATGATGGTTTGATGGTTTCTTTTTGAATGTAAATTTCTTACCAAAATTTCGTAAATGTAGAGCAAAGTTACGGCGAAATTAAAGAGCTATTGTTTGTGGAAGCAGTCAGTTAGAGCTAGGTTAATTGCGATTCCGCGAAAAGTAGAATTTTCGTGTAATTAATTAATTCTTCATAAATAATATAGTACACACTAAAAAAATAATTCTATTCTTAATATATCAAGTACATATAAACATCACCAGCCTATCTTAGTAAACTGCTGGACCTAGGTCTCTCCACTTTAGGCGAACACCTGAAGGATTTACTTATAATCGCTACGCCATTTACGCCAATAGGTACATATTTATAAATTAAATAAATTTAAAGGTACGTAATAATCATTCATAACTCAATTCAAATAGGTACCTATATTATGTCTATGTATCTTAGCAATAATGTTATCTACTGTACAAGAATTATTTGGAAGTCTTTAAATATATGAAAAAACTATAGATAGTTTTTTAAAACAATTATTGCCTAATTTAGTGCAATAAAATCTATTTTACGTCCAAAAAATAAACCGCATTGGCCACTGTGTGGTGACTCTTGTGGGAACACTTCGTGCTCCATTACTTTCTGCAATTATTTGGGTATTAACAACATAATGTCAGCTATTTAGGCGCAAGACGAGACAAATGTACATATTTCTAAAGCTTAATGTCCAAAGCAAATGCTCATAATGCTATAATATCTGATACTGCCGTCTTTATTGTGTGGTGTAACTCATAAGATTTGCTCCTATAAGATAATAATAAGAGATAAAGAAAGGCAATAATCCAGAGAAAGATTTAGTTAGATTTTTCACGGTTATAGATTATCTATGCAAGCAGGACAAACAAAAACAAATTTATTCGAGCGAAGATTCGCTATGCCCTACCTCTCTTATGTATGTTTATGGGATGTAAGGGAGCGGCTTATCATCATTTTGCTCCAAGCCAACCTCACCTGCTCGTGGTGCATCCTGCCGAAAAACAAACGAGGCACTAGAGACCGACTGGTGGCGGTATAACCATCACAGTTGAAAGCGTAGCTAAATACCATAGACCGATGACGGGCAGCAGCGTCACCGGAGCGAGAAGCTATGCCCTGCGATCGCCAACCCACCTGCCTAGCGTGGCGATAATGGGTATATCCTCCAGACGTTTGTCCTAAGTGTGCGAACAACTGGCTCTCCAGTGGACATAGGCCTCTGCCAATGTCCAGCAGTGGACTGTAATAGGCTGATGATGGTGATGATGGAAGTTTATGTGTTTGTATATTTGTTAAATAGTACCTAATCCCTTACTCGTCCCTATCACGGGATCTACTGAACCGATTTAATAAATTCTTTCTATAGCTATATAAAATTATTTAGCTATATAAAAAACCGAAAATGTCCAACGAAGTAGGCACGGACCAGCTAATCTATACTTATAATAAATCTGTAGAGAGGTCAATTCTGTACATGAAATATATTTTCAAAATAACTATCAGGGGGTGATTAGTGATCGATACTGATGCCAAAAATGCAATCAGTAAAATTTTTGTCTGTCTGTCTGTCTGTCTGTCTGTCTGTCTGTCTGTCTGTATGTTCCTTATAGAAACAAAAACTACTGGACGGATTTTAACGAAACTTGGTACAATTATTCTTCATACTCCTGGGCAGGTTATAGGGTACTTTTCATCACGCTACTATCAATAGGAGCAGAGTAGTGAAGGGAAATGTTGGGAAAACGGGAGAAGTTACTCCATTTTTTAAGCTTCCGTCGCGTGTGCAGCCTTAATGGTTAAAGTTACATAGAAATTATGTATGACAGAAACATTTTACATAAAATTGACTAAAAAATATCCCGCAACAGCATATGTCTATCTTTTATGGTTGACTCACAATAACACGTGTAACTCCTGATAGCTTAGCAGTTCGGAGCATTCTGATTATATTTGTTTACTCTTACGTTTATAATACTCTCATTCATCCCTAATTTAAAAAAGTTATCATTATTACCTATTCAATAAAAAAAGAATCATAGAAATCGGTATAGAAACACCAAACTTATACATGAAATAAGCCATCGCGCCGTCGCACGTGAATACTGAATCATGCTATAAGGATTATTTTTGTGTAACGGTTGCCGCGCTCGACACGGGTCGCGGCGGCGGTAGGGTATAAAAAGGCGGGAGGTCCGAGAGCTAGCTTCATTCAATATTTGGCTGTTGATGCGTTCAGAGCGATCGACCTTATTGACAGACAATAATTGATATTGAGAAACCGTGCCAGCGCGACTTTTAGTTTTTAAATAGTTTATTTGAATTTCTTTTGTTGTTATATTGTAAAATATTCGTTCAAATTAAAAAATATTAAGCGTAGGTACTTTTATTAATTAAAGTAGTTATAAGTATTTATTTTTAAGTGAAGTAGGTATAGGTAGATAGTTTTGCACAGGCGTTTCAGCTTCAAAAATATATTTACAAAAAAAGTATCAGGGGGTGATTAGTGATCGATACTGATGCCAAAAATGCAATCAGTAAAATTTTTATCTGACTGTCTGTCTGTCCGTCTGTCTTTCTGTCTGTCTGTATGTTCGTTATAGAAACAAAAATTACCTACTCAACGGGTTTTAACGAAACTTGGTACAATTATTCATCATACTCCTGTGCAGGTTATATGATACGTTTCATCACGCTACAATCAATAGGAGCAGAGCAGTGAAGGGAAGTGTTGGGAAAACGGGAGAATTTTTTATCTGAATGTTTGATTGAGCATCACGCAAAAAGTACTGCATGGAATTGAATGTGGTTTTCACCAATGTATTGCTAGAGGTCTAACTTAAGATTTGGGCATCATTTTATGGAAGTCCGTTAGTTTTGAAACCCGATATCCACGCGTGCGACGCCGCTGGCACAGCTAGTGACAAATAAAAACGTAGAGAAAAATACTAATAATAATGAAAGTATTCTGGCGATTGTCCCAATAGTAAATAACTAGGTATTGGGACTGAAACTTTCTCTCTTTGATGTTTCCCTCTATCAATGAAGATCTTTCTTTCGTGTCAGAGGATCTCTCTGCTTATCACTTAGACCAAAACATAACAGTACATCGCAGTGGCATCCTAGAGTTATGGCACCGAGTGGCATTGAACGATTGTATATGGCATTGGATATGTGCCAATGAGTGCCACTAGCATAATTGCTCTGTGCACTTGCATACAGCGATTTCAATTAATTTATTTTAGTAATGTCGATGGCACTCTTTATGGGATTGTCAATATCACCTTAGCCTTGGATAAAGGTAAAGGCTGTTGGCACAATCGTGTTTGTTGTTTGATAATGAAACTCATTAGATTGTGTGTTTTTCGATTTCTGAGTTTTTAGTTGAATGAATTTTTTTAGTGGTTTTACGTGTGTCTGTCAATTGTAAATTGACTTTTAATGATAAACAGTGCTTTTTCAAAAACATCAACAACATCCTTGTTGATACTGCAGTGCTCGAATATAACAACTTTTTGTATGAAAGCAATATTGAAATAACAAAAAATATTTTGCATTTCCATACGAACTCTAAGAGCAGATTTGTTATTTTTTTTTGAGGTTTCAATATTGCCCTCATACTCGTATAAGAGAGTGTGTGCGCATCTGTATGTGTGCACACTCATGTCATGCTATCTTGCGTGCTAAGCTGGGATTACTCTATTTAGTAAAAAAAACCGCATCAAAATCCTTCGGGTAGTTTTAAAGATCTATGCATACATAAGGACAGACAGACACCAAAAGCGACTTTTTTATACTATGTAGTGATTAACTTGTTACAAAAAAAAATTTAATTAAAGCAAAAATAACATAGAATGTAAACAAATTCTATTAATTACAGGGTCCAACACAATAAGGCCACAGGTGCGTTGCCAACCCTTGAGAAATGTGTACCTAACTTCTTAAGTCCAAGTTATATCCAAACGGAATCACCGCCGCTTGAAGCCGATTCCATAGAACAACTAACTTTAATAGAGTAACTAGCAAAGTTTGGTCCATACAATCTAAACCATAAATTGGTTCTAATCTTCTTAAACACATTTCCAATACCTTGTATAGCCTATTCAGTATAAGGGATAGACCGAAAATAAGCACTAAATGATTATGGAACGAAGCGACCTGATAGCAGATAGGGTTTAGAAGCAGCAACCAATTTAAATTACGATCAATAATTGGTTTTGCGGCGGCCGAAGACCGACATTGTTTTGTAAAGTAAAGCAGGAGCAACATAGAGCTACGGATAATAGAGAAGATAGAAAAAATAACAAGTTTTCGTCCGGTTGCGAGAAAGAGGGTACTTTAAATCCTCTTATTAAGAAGTTACGATTTAAAGTGTAAAAAAGGTTGAAGAAAACATCTCATTCTACTATTGTTCTTGTTTGTGAGAGATTTTCAAAGCTAGACATTGTTTTGCTCAGTGCAAACGTACTCATGTATGTAACTTTATTTCCGGATCATTTAGTAATGGTTTTTATGAATCGGTGACATTTTCAACGATCACGATTGAAGATTTTATTTATACTTGGAATTGACAACCTAATTTTCCTCTGTTTCCTTATTAGGAGTAAATGCGGTTAGCACTTGCTGTACTGAGGATCAGCTAAAGTCAAGTCAAGTCAGTCTCTTGATCGAGACAGTTCGAGAAATACATTTCTCATCTTCTCTTTACTCATGCAACCTTTCAGTCATAGCCTTATATTATATATTACTTAATAAAGATTATGATTGTCTATGTCCGCCACGATTCATTACACATTCCACCAAATATGTTTTCACAAATTTTAGAATTAATTGGCCCCGAAATAGCTTCCTCGTACCTTTATGTTTTTCAACCTAACTTTCATCTAATGCACAGTTTTCCATCCGACCAATCAGCCTGGTTCCGGGCGGCCGCGTCAGACCCGCGTCACACCGTTACCTCCACCGGCCATCTTTTGTTAATCTACCTGCAACTTCCAATTAATCCCGACCGCCTAATATTCAATTTCCATTACCCAAAGGTTTCGGCTTTGCTGAACATGTGTAGTACGATAGCGGTTAATTAAGATTAAGCTTTGAAGATATTTCAAACAGTGGCAAAGAGATCAAGCGTGAACGTTCGACCTTTGCCGCTTCAAAATAGGGTCGTTTTTATTATAGTCGTCACGTCTGAGTTGACGCTCGGCGTACGATGATTCGCGAGCAATTAGCGAGGGTTTGTAACGAATTTGTAGTGGGAAATGAGGGGTAATAAATTTTAACAGATGTCGCCGGATCGTACCGAGGCGCGAGGCGACGCACGGTACGTGTGTAGCGGTTAAATTGTTTTTGTGTTGTGACATCGTAAGGCATTGACGACGAAAAGTATTGGACTTGTAAAACTAATATTGTTTTTTTACAAAGTCTTTTAAATAGCTATGGTAATTTTTGGTAGGTATTGTTTTGTACCCGACTGCGCCAGAAGAAATAAGTCCCGACTGCTACATTTTTTCTTCTTTCTTCATTTCACATAAAAATGTGGTTACTTAGTTATGAATTACCGTTTTTAAGGATTTTCTCGGGCTATGGACCTTTCAAAATATATTTTATTCCTCTGTCTCTTTGTCATGAATAGTTTCAATCGTGGTTTTAATATTATTTATAAACTCTCAGATGTTTCTTGGCGAATTTTAATATTGACTACTTACTTTGAGCTTTGAGAAACGACGTAAGTACATTGCTTTTGATATTTTGCAAAGCGTTTCTTTGATATTTTTGACGAAACATATAATGCATGTATTCGAGCTCCGCTGCTATAATCCTATCATTAGTATTTAAACTATTATGTCATTAGTCGCATATTTCCTTTATTACAATAGCATATTTCAATAGATTGTAGGCATCATGTTCAACACGGCGATGGATTGATTAAACCCCGAGAGCTGGTAATGGCGCCCATCCGCCATTTTGATTATCCATTGTGCGACGCTTCCGGTGTGCGCGCACGTTGCGAATGTCAAGGGCGTTAGGGATTCTACGACTTGAGAGGACTATCTGTCGTAGAAACTCACCGATAACATTTTTACTTGCCAGTTTCTCTATTTGCAGGGCATATCCCTACAGATTTCATTACAAATTTCAGAATTTGTGGAGTTTCATTCGTTTTTGTGCCCCACTTCTTAGTTAAGCCTTCTATATAATAGAATTATTGTTTAAAATAAACGTTAGTCGGTGAGCAAAATCCCAACTGACATCTGGCCGTCTGTCATCTCGATAGGCGATCCTTGACAATCAAACTTCGCGGGTCTGGTCTGAGCACTTCGGGACATAGACAAGTTGCACCTCTGCATCTTTAGGCTCAACCGATTATTTTAGGCATCATCTACATCTATCGTGCAGAGCCAAATAGCCCAAAAAAAAAATCATCTTCATCTTAGCAAAGATCTTAGTTGCATACCAAAGCTTTAGTTTTGAGTTCAGGTTTTGTTATCTTGGGATTGGGAAGTCTTATGTTTGCAGTAAAGGGATTGCCGCGTACCATATGATCCTCATGAGCATGAGGAACTCAGAACTCAACTCACGGAACCAGAGAAACTAGATTCGTTTGTGGATCATGTATACACAATCATATATCTAAACGACGCTACCATCTGGACCGTCAATGGGTTTGAAGCCCGTCCGGGACAAACATATTCTGCATAAAAGTACCTTGTCGTGATCTATCATTTTACTATGATATTGGAAATCATGTGTGAATGATTTTGTTTTATAAACTTAAAATATTTGTCCACCGACAAGTTAGGTCTTTAAACTTTGAAATATAATCTCACAAGAATAAACACGAACTAATAAGATCATTAATGCTTGGAAAGCATATCCTTCAGTTTGCAAAGCCTAAACTTCCAAATATAATGAACGTGCCTAATTTGATCGTAAGCGAAGATTCAATAACCTGATTTCGCCTAATTGGTATACCTACATTCGTAATTATAAAGCTGGGGGAAAGTTTAATCCATCCGTTTGCCATCCGAAACAGGGAGGCAGGAACAATATTATACTTTTTCAATAAACTCACACAACTGGAACGCAGTAAACCAACCTTTATGCCTCTGTTGAGTTTTACGGCGACCGACAGCACGTTGTGTAGGGAATGCCCACAGGACCAGTTTATTGCTGTACCAAATAACGATAAAACTGTTCTATGGTGCCCACAAACTTCGGTCTGGGACTACGAACCACTGAGTCCGCTGTGGGAAGATGTATGGTTTGTAATTATGTGTTGAAATGGACTTTATTGAACTTGGTCGCTTTGCGTGAACGCCACACAGTGAATTACGTAGATCTATGGAACAGTCATCATCATCATCATCAGCCTATTTCGGAGACTGTTGGACATAGGCCTCTCCACTTGTTCGCCATTTTAGGCAAACACCAGGAGGTTATACCCATAATCGCCACGCTGAGAGTTTGGCGATGTAAAACAGTGTTATTTGGTAATTAATTATGCAATAATTGATTAGATAAGCAGACCTTTAACTGGAACTCAGTCTTCCACATGTTTTTCCCTCAAATTTATGGTGATTTCTGGTGTTATATATAGCCTAGATGTGTAGTGCGGTTAAAACAAAACTTGGTGAAGAAATTCTAAGGTTGTGCAAGTTGACCGACCAGCAATTGGCCAGTATGGTTGAATATGACCATATCGCCCTATTTTATTGTAAGCTCGATCCCTTCGGTTTAAAAATCTAGGGCGCCTCTATTTTTATTCCTTTAACAAACCCTTCAAATCAAACAAGCATAGCCTAACCTCGCCTGAGGGCGTCGTACATTACGGATATCTTTGTTGAAATATTATCTAGATAAAGCTAATCTGAGGGTGAAGAGATGAAGGAAAGGCGTAATTCCTTCAGGCATGATCACAAAGGTATGCAAATTCGGCACACGTCGCATCGAGCGGTACAGAGCTCATCCGTGAGAGGCTTTAAATTAGAGCTAGAAATTTGGTTCGTGCTCTTAAGCCTATGTCAACAAAAGCCTTTTAACAGTAGCTTCACACTGTTTTAACATCAACAAAACTACGTCACTACACTATTTCGGCGTGAAGTGTTTACGAGAGGCCGGAACTTTATCGAAAGTTTATAGCGACCACTCCGGACAGTTTTATTGTTTTGCTAAACTAACCTGACGATACGAGAGAACAATTCGATTTACATCATCTCGACGGGATTGTAGTTTGATTGATATGCAGTTAGCCCCGCGTATCAATCATACTAGTCAGAAAAGGCAAGTGAACTTTTGTATTTTAATCAAAACATGTACCTAATATATATTTTTTTACCCAAGTGGGTTTACGAAATTACAAATTATAACCGACTAGTGGCGGTATTAACCATCACGATTGAAGCCGTAGCTAAATACTACAGGCCGATGACGGGCAGCAGCGGTGCGCCAACCGGCCTGCCCAGCGTGGCGATTATGGGTATATCCTCCAGATGTTTGCCCTAAGTGGCCAACAACTGGAGATGCGTATGTCCAGCAGTGGACTGCCATAGGCTGATGATGATAAAATTATAAATTGAGTTGATACTCGAATAGGATCATCCCATTTCATCCCGTGGGTATCGCAGGAAACGACTACGGGAATGTCAAGTAATAAATAATAATAATAAAACCGTTTATTTTCCACCACAGTTTAAAAGGTTTTTCGTTACAATAATAATGAGTAACGGGCATGATAAGTAACGGGCCTTTACCTGGGTACGAATAAAACCTACTGCGATCATTTATCTGCCTAGCGTGGTAAGGAAAATTCCGCCAACTGACAATTGTTATTGGGCTGATGATGATGACGAAAAAAATTAAATACTCCCAACCTAATCTGTGTCCTAACCGATTTCGATTAGCCAATTTAAAAAACAAGCCAAATTAAATGGCCATTCAAACAAAAAAACATGTAGAAACTGCTTCAGCCATTCGGGAGCTACAATGCCACAGACAGAACATCCAACGTATGTTATATTTCTGTATTATTCGAAACAGTTGGAGCACTATGCGGTGTCGAATAACTTTCTTAGTTAAAGAAATGCATCATTGCTACCTACTGCTTTCTTAATATTCTTTAGTGTTATTAAAAGTTATGCGAAAATTGTCCCTTCGCACTCAAGCACCGCGAAGTTATATTTCCGGGATTGTTACCGAAAGTTACCGAGCCATGGAATTTGCAAAGGTGCCAGTAGGGTTGGCCTTTAAAGTAACTTTTAAAGGTTTTTTTTAGAGTAGGTACTAGTGTTAGTTAGTACGTCGTACGTTATGAGTTATGACCTCAATTGTGATAATCCAGAACAATTTCAGAAGTATTTTAGATGGTCTCGAATTATTGACTTGATTAGATTGAATGTATACTTTTACGTGCTTACAGAATGAATTTTGAAGTTAAAATAAAGGGGATGAAAGGAAGAAAACTACTTATTACCCCCAAGCCACCCTCACCTGTCCATGGTGCATCCTGCCGAATAATAAACGAGGCGCTGGCAACTGACTGGTGGCGGTGTAACCATCACGATTGAAGGAATAGCTAAATATCACAGACCGATGACGGGCAGCAGTTTAACTGGTGCGAGGAGCTATTCACTGCCCGAGCATGGCGCACTATATGGGTAAAGCCTCCAGTTGTGTTATGTAGGAATGTTGTAATACTAAAACATATAACAACAGGACCTCCACCCTATAGAATACCGCAGTCAAATGACCTCTGGGTCGTGTTTCTGCCGGTGAGTAGGGTTTCCGGAGCTCGTGGGGGGTTAGGGTTGGGCCGGCATGGCGGTGGCAACTGACAGGTAACTGACCAGTTAATTGCCCGTTGTCACAGCGACTTGGGCTTCTCTTTCGCTTTCCATCAGGTGTAGGGAAGCCATTATGTCGAGCCACTATATAAAAAAAAAAAAAATAACAATTGGCAATTTAAAAAGAGTAACTACCGAGTTTCTTGCGGTTTCTTCTCGGTAGAAATCTACTTTCCGAACACGGCGGTAGCTTCTTTTACATTGCTTTTATTCACATTTTTACATTATTGTTTACATTTGTCTTTACTAGACGATTCATAAGTGCTTGTTCTATGTGAATAAAGGTATTTTCATTTCATTCATTTCATGTCAACTTCTTTTTCTTAGTATTATTGTGCTTTGTTTATTGTGATCGGCCTGTGTATCATTTTGTGGGCTAATATTATTCTTTCTTTCTTTCTTTGTATACAACTTGAAGAGACACGCTTCATGCAGATAGGTGTCAGACCTAGGCAACCCTGCGACTAAGTCGATATTCCAGCCGTCTCCCCTCAGCTAACTCCATGAAACACGTCGTTTCCAGGTCAGGGGTTGCTCCGTAGCTCAATGCTAGTGTCTGTGACTGTCGCACGTATTTAGGTACGCTATACAAACATTATACCTACTACATACGTATTCTTTCTTGAAACTTCCAGAAGGAAACAAGGGTTTCTTCTTATAAAGCCTCAAGCCAAGTATTCATTAGATCCCTTATAACGTATCATACGATACGATTTGTAATCTCTTCCTGACGAAGCTGACGCTGACGCTAACGATATAATAAATAAATCGCACGCACCCTAGCGCCACCTAGCCCCAAACTAAGCCGAAATTTGTAATATGGGTACTAGACAACTGATAAACTTACTTCTTTTTTTAAATAACATGTAAATGTAACACGTATAGAAAACACCCAGACCAATACAAACAGACATTTACATGAATACAATTAATGTTTGTACTGTGCGGGAATCGAACCCATGATCTTTGGCTCAGAGGTCATAGGTCAGTACCAAATGAGCCATGGAGCCAGTCAGCATAAGAGCTAGGCCAAATAAAAATGATTTAAGTTAGAGAATCTTCCTAACTTCCTAAGTTAGGCCACGAAGCGCCAGCTGTATGGAACCCTACTCAAAAGCACCAACAAGTAATAACTTAGTTCACGAAGAAAATAGTCAGTTAGGTCTTTAGCGAAACCTAACTTAGTTGAGAACTACTCTCAACAACTCATGTGAGACTCATCCGTTCTCATTACACGTATGACTAGCTTTTACCTAGGTTCAGCAAACTTAATATCGGCTAAGTATATCAATCATTACGGTGTTGCAAGTGTCAGAAGCGAGTTAGTACCTCTTATATATCTTAGATACTTGTCCGAGTGATTTCCGGAATTAAAATAGGACCACCCCACCTCATTTCGTGGTTGTCGTTAAATAGGACTAAGGAGATATCAGGAAATGGTGTCTACCTGGGCAGCAGCGTTTACCTGGATAGGTTTGAAGAGAGGATAGCGAATTTTGGCTTGAATTAAGCCGCCTCTCCGGGGCAGGACCTCCACCCTATAGAATACCGCAGCTAAATGGCCCCCGGGTCATGTTTCTGCAACAGAGTAGGGTTTCCGGAGCTCGTGGGACGAGCGCTGCATCGGTAGCCGGGGGTTTGGGCATGTCAGCGGCAACTGACAGGTACTGACCAGTTATTTGGCCATTGTCGCAGCGACTTGGATCTTTCCATCAGGCCAGCTACTATAAAAAAAGAAAAAATAAGGGTGCCTGCTGCGATCATCAACTCGCCCGGCAAGCGTGGTGACTAAGGCAAATCTCCCCTAATCATCATCATCATCATCAGCCCACATCAGTCCACTGCTGGACATAGGCATGTCCCCTTATGACAAATGTTATTAAGGTAAGCCTATGTCCAGCAGTGGACGTTTGCAAGCTAATGTTGTTGATGTGTTAAGTGTTAAGTGTAAGGTATAGTTTTTGCTAGTAAGCAAAGATCAAAGACAACCTGCTCAATATGCGAATTTTGAACAAAAATAACTTACAAACTTAATGAAGGTTCAAGCGCTCTACACCCTTTAGAGGGGCGGCTGACGGGGGGGAGACAAACAGGCATAAAACTCATAGACACAAATAACCCTCGAACCGCCATTAGGGGTCCGAACAGCCCTCGACCCGCGACATCACACGAGGGTCGAGCGGATATCTTAAGCCTGGGGGCATCTTTCAAGATGCGCACCGTGAGGTTATATGGGTCTTTAGAAGATGCTCGGTTTAATTTTAAAGGATGATGGTCATATAGGTAGGAAGGGTTAAACTAATACTTATATTAAGTATATTTGGTTTGGGAACTGCTAAAGTTTTTAGTAGAGCTATTTCATGTAGAAATAACGGTATAATCACTTGATTATTTATATAATCCCCATTGAGGTAACATTCTACCCTGATAGTGGCCTAGAATTTTCAGTAAGAGCTATTAAAGGTAGAAATAACTGTACAATCAACAGCTTATATAACGTCCCTACCTAGGGCACAACTAGGGGCGGGAGTCTACTCTAGTAAGGTCCTTATAATCTACGATGGCTTCTCTTCCCTTAGATCACACAACCTAATAAAAATTTACTTAAGAAAACCTGTACTATGTGTATTATGTATTACTTATTAAAATTTTTGACGAAAAAAGGACACCTTTGTTTATGCAATCATCATCATCAGCCCTTCGCAGTCCATTTCTTTTTTTATAATAGCTTGACATAATGACTTCCCTATGCCTGATGGAAAGCGAAAGAGAAACCCAAGTCCCTGTGACATCGGGCAAGTAACTGGTCAGTTACCAAACCCCCCAAGAGCTTTTTTAAAACCGCTGGACATTATGCAATAAAAATTAATACATTCATAATTCGTACGGTAGACACGATAGAATTTTTATTATTTGCGACCCACCGGTTTGCACCACCATTGCACTGGTAAAGGGTTAAAAAAGTTTTTGTGCTCTGTCACTTTGGTAAGTTGACCCGGGACAATGTACAAGCTTACAGTACACAGCCAAGAGTTCATGTCAAGACTCGAATCGGGACGATTTTAGACCGCTGTCTTTGTTTATTTCTAAGTCTAAGACATTAATAAAAATGAAACCTAGTTCATGCGGGCACGTAAGAAGTTTCAATTTATGATGCAATGCACCAAAATGTCTAGCCGTTCATTTACCTTGATAGAGGTCAAAATAATAAGTCGACAGAGTCACCCGGGTGAACTTTACTTGTATTTGTTGGTACAAGACTTAAATGCGGTTTGTGACGTCTAAGCAAAGGTGTGAAAAAGATTAGGAAAACTTTAAAATAAGTTGGTTGTAAAATAAAACTATAAATAATAATATTATCCTGTTAGAATTTCGATTTTTCATAGTTCAAAAAAAAGTTAACCCAAAAAATGTTTCATATTTTTTTTAGAGGTAACCTAAATGGCCATGGCGAGAATTCTCAAAAAAATCACAAAATAAATCATAAGTTCTGAAACTATCAAAAATCGTGGCACAAGTAGATGATTCGGATACCCCACGACCCTGTATGTATACGTCCCCTATATGTACGTACCCTAAGTGTCTCTACATTGTGTAAGAAAAGTTGATCCCAATTTCATCAACGCAACTCAGGGATACTGTTGATTAAACAAACGTAATTTAGGAAATATACGCTATCGGGTGGATTTTCTAAACACTACTTCTCTTACCAATAACATACCTAACTTGTTATACAAACAGAGAGAAATTTAAGAGATCTTCGCTTCGCAACGGTGTTTTTCTTATTCCTATAATTTTTAACGTGTACAATATAGCAAAAAGTATAGGGTACGAGAAACCTCCTTCAGATGTCTGCAGCAAATTCGGAAGGCAATCAGGGATGGTTATCCACACAAATAAAACGATTAAGGCCAAGAAACGACCATTTTCACCAAATAATTGGATATTCGTGTCCCTCTCGTGTCTGCTCGTAGATTTGTTTGTATTTCTCTGAGTAATTAATTATATTTCCTATTTCCCTGTGATCATTCTCGGGAGACGCGTGAATATAATTGGTGTTTGTTGAACGTTTGCTGTTATCATAATGTAACGGTGAGATGATCGACTCTCACGAGTTTTCCTTGTCTATGATTTTCTTATTGTAGTGTTCGCTACATTCCTTAGGGAAGTCTTCCCTTGATTTGTCTTTTGGTGAAACACCCAAACCACAAAACATACAAACAGACATGTTCATGCACACTAATATTTGTACTGTGCGGGTATCAAACTCGCAACCGCTGTGAGAGAGACAGCATTCAACACCACTGAATCAAGATGATCGACTCCAGTTTTTTTTTATAGTAGCTCGACATAATGGGTTCCCTACGCCTGATGAGAAGTGAAAGAGAAGCCCAAGTCGCTGTGACAACGGGCAAGTAAGTTGTTCGCCACCGCCATGCCGGCCTAATCCTAACCTCCCACGAGCTCCGGAAACCCTACTCACCGGCAGAAACACGACCCGGAGGTCATTATATGCCCTACCTCTCTTAGTAAAGTTAAACTAGTTTTAACTAGGAAAAAGGAGTTTAAGTGAATAAGTTTCGTTGCCAAATTTGGCTAAACGAACATTAGAGGTTTGTACTGTACCCAATTTCAAATATCCCCTAAATCTTTACAGACAGTACCAACCAAAAATTATGCACTTTTATTTGTGATAGCTACTATATAGATAGCTGTAATTTCTCTTTTCATTTACCTACTGTACTACTCGTTCCAATAGGTACTAGCTAACCTAGCCTAGATGTTAGGTAGTGCAAGCAATACCTTCCACTAGCCTAACCATCCAGTTTTATTAATAAGAATGGCGACTGACGGCGTCTAGTGGATAATCGGTTTCATTAAGGATGACTCCGCTCCACGTCGGAGCGAGGGCAAATTGCTTGAGATCCAGAAACTTCGAGAATGTTGGCAAATACAGGCAGCTACCAAGACTGAAGACTGAATAATTGTGCCTACTTTTTCTTATCTGTATGTGTGGTTTTCGAATTTAGAATACTGTAGACATTCCGAACGTCGACGTTCGATGTAGGTACTCGTATTTCCGAACTGTGACAGCTGTAACTTGCGTGCCTACCGTTCTGTAGTCTAAGCTAATGACAGACAGTCTTTGTATAATATAAACCTTTAAATTTTATTAGACAATATTAGACAACATCACATACATTGCTCTAATCCCAAAGTAAGTAGCTTAAGCACTTGTGTTATGGGTATCAGAACAACGAAGGTACCACAAATAAATACTTAAATACAAATTATAAACACCCAGACACGGAACAAACACAAGTATTCATCACACGAATGTTTGTCCCGGGTGGGAATCGAACCCACGACCCTTAGCTCAGAAGGCAGGGGTCACTACCAATTGAGCCACCGAGCCTGTCAATTTTATTCGTTATTATTTCGTCATGTCCGTCCATCCAGAGCTTACGGTTTACAATCTGTCGACAGCTTACAATCCCGCTAGATAGATTATAATATATCGATATTTACAACTTTACGGTGACATATTACCTATACGAGTATCATTGCTTTAGAACGTACATACCTTTGGCCTCGTCAGCCATATCAGCCTCACAAGAAAAAGTTTAGCTCTGACGCGTACCTAATTTACCTCCCTTCTGAGCCTAAACTTTTGTTTTATCCCAAACCACGCATTACGGTGATCCCATTATAACTCAGGATTAACTATAAAATGTATTGAGATAAGCCTCGCGCTCTGTCGGATTATCCAGTCAAAACCATTAAGTATTCGCAAAAAGTTTAAATTGATTGTGAGAACAGAACTAAATTTATACGGTTTTTGGGTGAAAATTCCATGTGTATCGTGTGTAGGTTACCTAAGGTATTGGTAATGTAATAATTGTAAATACCTTTACCTATATGCAAGTTCTTATCTATATAGACCTATTATTTATAACCATTTACGAATGTTTATTTATGTAAGGTTCACCATCATTTCCCTCACTTCGAACATCGACTGGCTCGATGGCTCATTTGACAGTAACCTCTGCCTTCTGAGCCAAGGGTCGTGGGTTCGATACAACAACAAACGATAGAAACATTTTTGTGTATTACCATAACTGTTTGTATCGGTTGTAATTGGGTGTTTACTATACATACTATGTATTTATTTACAAAAAAAGTATCTAAGTAAGTCTACTACCCATAGTACAAGCTTCGGCCACAGATTAATAAATAGTTACTCTTCGGCTTAGTTTTTTTTATTTTTTTTTTATATTATAAAGCCTCAAGCCAAGTATTCATTAGATCCCTTATAACGTATCATACGATACGATTTGTAATCTCTTCCTGACGAAGCTGACGCTGACGCTAACGATATAATAAATAAATCGCACGCACCCTAGCGCCACCTAGCCCCAAACTAAGCCGAAATTTGTAATATGGGTACTAGACAACTGATAAACTTACTTCTTTTTTTAAATAACATGTAAATGTAACACGTATAGAAAACACCCAGACCAATACAAACAGACATTTACATGAATACAATTAATGTTTGTACTGTGCGGGAATCGAACCCATGATCTTTGGCTCAGAGGTCATAGGTCAGTACCAAATGAGCCATGGAGCCAGTCAGCATAAGAGCTAGGCCAAATAAAAATGATTTAAGTTAGAGAATCTTCCTAACTTCCTAAGTTAGGCCACGAAGCGCCAGCTGTATGGAACCCTACTCAAAAGCACCAACAAGTAATAACTTAGTTCACGAAGAAAATAGTCAGTTAGGTCTTTAGCGAAACCTAACTTAGTTGAGAACTACTCTCAACAACTCATGTGAGACTCATCCGTTCTCATTACACGTATGACTAGCTTTTACCTAGGTTCAGCAAACTTAATATCGGCTAAGTATATCAATCATTACGGTGTTGCAAGTGTCAGAAGCGAGTTAGTACCTCTTATATATCTTAGATACTTGTCCGAGTGATTTCCGGAATTAAAATAGGACCACCCCACCTCATTTCGTGGTTGTCGTTAAATAGGACTAAGGAGATATCAGGAAATGGTGTCTACCTGGGCAGCAGCGTTTACCTGGATAGGTTTGAAGAGAGGATAGCGAATTTTGGCTTGAATTAAGCCGCCTCTCCGGGGCAGGACCTCCACCCTATAGAATACCGCAGCTAAATGGCCCCCGGGTCATGTTTCTGCAACAGAGTAGGGTTTCCGGAGCTCGTGGGACGAGCGCTGCATCGGTAGCCGGGGGTTTGGGCATGTCAGCGGCAACTGACAGGTACTGACCAGTTATTTGGCCATTGTCGCAGCGACTTGGATCTTTCCATCAGGCCAGCTACTATAAAAAAAGAAAAAATAAGGGTGCCTGCTGCGATCATCAACTCGCCCGGCAAGCGTGGTGACTAAGGCAAATCTCCCCTAATCATCATCATCATCATCAGCCCACATCAGTCCACTGCTGGACATAGGCATGTCCCCTTATGACAAATGTTATTAAGGTAAGCCTATGTCCAGCAGTGGACGTTTGCAAGCTAATGTTGTTGATGTGTTAAGTGTTAAGTGTAAGGTATAGTTTTTGCTAGTAAGCAAAGATCAAAGACAACCTGCTCAATATGCGAATTTTGAACAAAAATAACTTACAAACTTAATGAAGGTTCAAGCGCTCTACACCCTTTAGAGGGGCGGCTGACGGGGGGGAGACAAACAGGCATAAAACTCATAGACACAAATAACCCTCGAACCGCCATTAGGGGTCCGAACAGCCCTCGACCCGCGACATCACACGAGGGTCGAGCGGATATCTTAAGCCTGGGGGCATCTTTCAAGATGCGCACCGTGAGGTTATATGGGTCTTTAGAAGATGCTCGGTTTAATTTTAAAGGATGATGGTCATATAGGTAGGAAGGGTTAAACTAATACTTATATTAAGTATATTTGGTTTGGGAACTGCTAAAGTTTTTAGTAGAGCTATTTCATGTAGAAATAACGGTATAATCACTTGATTATTTATATAATCCCCATTGAGGTAACATTCTACCCTGATAGTGGCCTAGAATTTTCAGTAAGAGCTATTAAAGGTAGAAATAACTGTACAATCAACAGCTTATATAACGTCCCTACCTAGGGCACAACTAGGGGCGGGAGTCTACTCTAGTAAGGTCCTTATAATCTACGATGGCTTCTCTTCCCTTAGATCACACAACCTAATAAAAATTTACTTAAGAAAACCTGTACTATGTGTATTATGTATTACTTATTAAAATTTTTGACGAAAAAAGGACACCTTTGTTTATGCAATCATCATCATCAGCCCTTCGCAGTCCATTTCTTTTTTTATAATAGCTTGACATAATGACTTCCCTATGCCTGATGGAAAGCGAAAGAGAAACCCAAGTCCCTGTGACATCGGGCAAGTAACTGGTCAGTTACCAAACCCCCCAAGAGCTTTTTTAAAACCGCTGGACATTATGCAATAAAAATTAATACATTCATAATTCGTACGGTAGACACGATAGAATTTTTATTATTTGCGACCCACCGGTTTGCACCACCATTGCACTGGTAAAGGGTTAAAAAAGTTTTTGTGCTCTGTCACTTTGGTAAGTTGACCCGGGACAATGTACAAGCTTACAGTACACAGCCAAGAGTTCATGTCAAGACTCGAATCGGGACGATTTTAGACCGCTGTCTTTGTTTATTTCTAAGTCTAAGACATTAATAAAAATGAAACCTAGTTCATGCGGGCACGTAAGAAGTTTCAATTTATGATGCAATGCACCAAAATGTCTAGCCGTTCATTTACCTTGATAGAGGTCAAAATAATAAGTCGACAGAGTCACCCGGGTGAACTTTACTTGTATTTGTTGGTACAAGACTTAAATGCGGTTTGTGACGTCTAAGCAAAGGTGTGAAAAAGATTAGGAAAACTTTAAAATAAGTTGGTTGTAAAATAAAACTATAAATAATAATATTATCCTGTTAGAATTTCGATTTTTCATAGTTCAAAAAAAAGTTAACCCAAAAAATGTTTCATATTTTTTTTAGAGGTAACCTAAATGGCCATGGCGAGAATTCTCAAAAAAATCACAAAATAAATCATAAGTTCTGAAACTATCAAAAATCGTGGCACAAGTAGATGATTCGGATACCCCACGACCCTGTATGTATACGTCCCCTATATGTACGTACCCTAAGTGTCTCTACATTGTGTAAGAAAAGTTGATCCCAATTTCATCAACGCAACTCAGGGATACTGTTGATTAAACAAACGTAATTTAGGAAATATACGCTATCGGGTGGATTTTCTAAACACTACTTCTCTTACCAATAACATACCTAACTTGTTATACAAACAGAGAGAAATTTAAGAGATCTTCGCTTCGCAACGGTGTTTTTCTTATTCCTATAATTTTTAACGTGTACAATATAGCAAAAAGTATAGGGTACGAGAAACCTCCTTCAGATGTCTGCAGCAAATTCGGAAGGCAATCAGGGATGGTTATCCACACAAATAAAACGATTAAGGCCAAGAAACGACCATTTTCACCAAATAATTGGATATTCGTGTCCCTCTCGTGTCTGCTCGTAGATTTGTTTGTATTTCTCTGAGTAATTAATTATATTTCCTATTTCCCTGTGATCATTCTCGGGAGACGCGTGAATATAATTGGTGTTTGTTGAACGTTTGCTGTTATCATAATGTAACGGTGAGATGATCGACTCTCACGAGTTTTCCTTGTCTATGATTTTCTTATTGTAGTGTTCGCTACATTCCTTAGGGAAGTCTTCCCTTGATTTGTCTTTTGGTGAAACACCCAAACCACAAAACATACAAACAGACATGTTCATGCACACTAATATTTGTACTGTGCGGGTATCAAACTCGCAACCGCTGTGAGAGAGACAGCATTCAACACCACTGAATCAAGATGATCGACTCCAGTTTTTTTTTATAGTAGCTCGACATAATGGGTTCCCTACGCCTGATGAGAAGTGAAAGAGAAGCCCAAGTCGCTGTGACAACGGGCAAGTAAGTTGTTCGCCACCGCCATGCCGGCCTAATCCTAACCTCCCACGAGCTCCGGAAACCCTACTCACCGGCAGAAACACGACCCGGAGGTCATTATATGCCCTACCTCTCTTAGTAAAGTTAAACTAGTTTTAACTAGGAAAAAGGAGTTTAAGTGAATAAGTTTCGTTGCCAAATTTGGCTAAACGAACATTAGAGGTTTGTACTGTACCCAATTTCAAATATCCCCTAAATCTTTACAGACAGTACCAACCAAAAATTATGCACTTTTATTTGTGATAGCTACTATATAGATAGCTGTAATTTCTCTTTTCATTTACCTACTGTACTACTCGTTCCAATAGGTACTAGCTAACCTAGCCTAGATGTTAGGTAGTGCAAGCAATACCTTCCACTAGCCTAACCATCCAGTTTTATTAATAAGAATGGCGACTGACGGCGTCTAGTGGATAATCGGTTTCATTAAGGATGACTCCGCTCCACGTCGGAGCGAGGGCAAATTGCTTGAGATCCAGAAACTTCGAGAATGTTGGCAAATACAGGCAGCTACCAAGACTGAAGACTGAATAATTGTGCCTACTTTTTCTTATCTGTATGTGTGGTTTTCGAATTTAGAATACTGTAGACATTCCGAACGTCGACGTTCGATGTAGGTACTCGTATTTCCGAACTGTGACAGCTGTAACTTGCGTGCCTACCGTTCTGTAGTCTAAGCTAATGACAGACAGTCTTTGTATAATATAAACCTTTAAATTTTATTAGACAATATTAGACAACATCACATACATTGCTCTAATCCCAAAGTAAGTAGCTTAAGCACTTGTGTTATGGGTATCAGAACAACGAAGGTACCACAAATAAATACTTAAATACAAATTATAAACACCCAGACACGGAACAAACACAAGTATTCATCACACGAATGTTTGTCCCGGGTGGGAATCGAACCCACGACCCTTAGCTCAGAAGGCAGGGGTCACTACCAATTGAGCCACCGAGCCTGTCAATTTTATTCGTTATTATTTCGTCATGTCCGTCCATCCAGAGCTTACGGTTTACAATCTGTCGACAGCTTACAATCCCGCTAGATAGATTATAATATATCGATATTTACAACTTTACGGTGACATATTACCTATACGAGTATCATTGCTTTAGAACGTACATACCTTTGGCCTCGTCAGCCATATCAGCCTCACAAGAAAAAGTTTAGCTCTGACGCGTACCTAATTTACCTCCCTTCTGAGCCTAAACTTTTGTTTTATCCCAAACCACGCATTACGGTGATCCCATTATAACTCAGGATTAACTATAAAATGTATTGAGATAAGCCTCGCGCTCTGTCGGATTATCCAGTCAAAACCATTAAGTATTCGCAAAAAGTTTAAATTGATTGTGAGAACAGAACTAAATTTATACGGTTTTTGGGTGAAAATTCCATGTGTATCGTGTGTAGGTTACCTAAGGTATTGGTAATGTAATAATTGTAAATACCTTTACCTATATGCAAGTTCTTATCTATATAGACCTA